>JAVYIG010012163.1:0-55526 GCA_035222895.1 Strongylocentrotus droebachiensis | reverse complement strand
ACGATCGGACATCGAATTTTTAGATCGCGATATCTCCGAAATCCTTCGACGATACATTTTTCTAGTTGAACCAATTTGTAGTAAACAACTTTGCCGTCAATTTGGTAATAATTAAAATAAATAAATGTGTGTAAAATGTGAGAAAACATAGATCGAATATCACATTTTGTAATATATTCTAAAATGTCCGCGAACTTTGGTCACCCCTTCATACGCACACGACCACTACGGTATTACTTAGTCTGTAAATCAAGACCCCTTAAAAAAAAAAGCCCCAATCTGTGCCGCATAAAAAAATTAAGCCCTTAACCGTAGACTATGGCCTAGCCTACGCGCGCTTGCGCAACAGGCAACTGATGAAGGAGTTGGAAGCTGATGACAAGTTCGACGAGCCGATATTCGCCTTTTTAACCGAAAATTTGGACTTGTAATTTCAAAGATAGTCTAGATCTAGTACAGGCTTCTTACTGTAAGTTTCACAACCATGATTTATGTAATCTTAAAGAAGATGAGGTCAGTAAACGAATCTAGCAAATGTAATTAAGCCTAGGTTCTAGATCTAGGCAAAGCCAAAGCTTCACAGATCACAGCCAGGCCAGGGGCCCGTTCCTAGAAACCGTCATAACTCTAACTTCTTGACTATCCCATTGAAACGTGTGTTGTAGAATTAACACGCGTTTCAATGGGATAGTCAAGAAGTTAGACTTATGACGGTTTCTAGGAACGGGCCCCAGAGCTCCAAGTCCATGATTCTGCTATATAGTCGACTAGACCCTATAGATCTAGTAACTCCGGGAAGCTCCAACACCGGCGCCGGTGGTGGAGCTTCCCGGAGACGGAGTTGCATGATTAGTCTAGTACTAGATCTAGACCTAGATCTAGACCGACTATGAATGATAGTTTGATACTGTAATCTGTACCGTACCTAGACCGAATTTTCCGTCTCTTTCGTTCGTTAGCCTCTTCTTATTGGGGTAGGGTCGGCCGGCTCTCTCTTTAGAGACGGAAACCGTCTATACACATTGCCATGATAACGCCACGGCCATTTCAGGTCGTAGCGTTTTGCCCCCAAAATCCCCCAAAATGTCATTTTACCTCGTGCATGTTATATTGTAAATTAGGCCTAGGCTATAATAATTCAGTTCCACTTACCAACTTGACTGAAATAATCCGTTTAATGGTCCCTTTTTAGGAATTTATGGGTCAAAATCAAAATCCATGTTGAAAAAGATTTTCAAAATGGATTTCGATTTCGACCCATAATCTCTAAAGAGAGAGCCGGCCGACCCTACCCCAATAAGAGGCTAACGAACGAAAGAGACGGAAAATTCGGTCTATACCGTACCTAGACCGAAAGCTTCAGTCTCTATAATCGTCGGTTGTTCCACTGAGACTACGTCTGGCTCCACTAGACCTCGGTTATAGGGACTGAATGACTGCCTATGCCAGCCCGTGTTGAAGTTATCACGGCTAGATTTTAGCCGTTAGGCCCCTCCCACAAACATGACAAACTTGCCACGGCCGTATTGTTATGCCCCCAAAATCCCCCAAAATGTCATTTTACCTCGTTCATATCCATTTTTAAATTAGGCCTAGGCTATAATATATCGGTTCCACTTACTAACTTGATTGATATAATCCGTTTAATGGTCCCTTTTAAGGAAATTATGGGTCAAAATCGACATCCATGTTGAAAATCTTGCAAGCCGTGTTAAACTCTCGCTGCCGTCAATCTTATCCCTTCTAGTCTACGCCGAAGGCAAAATGATTATGAAGGAAAAACTGTGATAACGCCATTACGAACGTGTAGATGGCGCACAGTTTTTCCTTCATAATCATTTTGCCTTCGGCGTGGACTAGAAGGGATAAGATTGACGGCAGCGAAAGTTTAACACGGCTTGCAAGATTTTCAACATGGATGTCGATTTTGACCCATAATTTCCTTAAAAGGGACCATTAAACGGATTATATCAATCAAGATAGTAAGTGGAACCGATATATTATAGCCTAGGCCTAATTTAAAAATGGATATGAACGAGGTAAAATGACATTTTGGGGGATTTTGGGGGCATAACAATACGGCCGTGGCAAGTTTGTCATGTTTGTGGGAGGGGCCTAACGGCTAAAATCTAGCCGTGATAACTTCAACACGGGCTGGCATAGGCAGTCATTCAGTCCCTATAACCGAGGTCTAGTGGAACCAGACGTAGTCTCAGTGGAACAACCGACGATTATAGAGACTGAAGCTTTCGGTCTATACCGTACCCTGCCCGGTTTTATCGCCGACATCGTCTTAATCATCATCATAACAATTTTAGGGTAGGCCCATGTGACGCAAATGTGGTTTCCTGTTTGACGCAAATGTTATTTCCTGTTTGACGCAAATGTGGTTTCCTGTTTGACGCAAATGTGGTTTCCTGTTTGACGCAAATGTGGTTTCCTGTTTGACGCAACATATTAACAAATTTGACCCACATTCGGCCAAAAGATCGATGAGGCATTTTGTGTACCACCCACACAGACGACGAACGTTCGAGTGCACTAGAGCGTAACACCAAGGTACCGGACTCGTCGATTTTTATGAAATAGGGGTTTATCGTAGAAATTGGTGAGAGTGTGAATGTCAACACAATGCTGTGCGAGCGTGACTTGTCAACTCTCTCTCTCTCTCTGTCTCTCTCTCTCTCTTCCCTCTTCTTCTCCCGAAAAAAAGAAAACAAATCAGGAAATTATATGTTAGTCTAGTAGATGCAGATGCACATCACAACATAGTCCAGATTCAGTCCGTTCGTTCTTTTTATCCCCCACACACAGCGCGGTCTCTCCACTGATCGCGCAATCCCCAAATTATTATATTCAGGACCCAGATTTAGAGGAATGGCTAGGTCTACTTTCAACGTTGAGGGTGTGTTATTTTATCAGCTGATTGGGTGCGCTAAACGAAAACGGTACAGAGGCTGGACTAATCACAACACATAAGTCCATTGTCATCCCTCCGTCTAAGATGGGCGGGATCACCCTGCAATATGAATACGCGATTCCTTCATTAGCAGATCGACCATGAATATTTAGATCTGCTCATAAAGCGAGTGCAGAGTGCCATTAATTTGCTTAATTTCAGGAAAACTAAAGAATTCAGTGTCTCGTGAGAGATATAATCTCATCCCTACACACCTTTTCTGTAAAAGATCGTCCATAATATCTAAATTCCCTTCAGTAAATTGCTGAAATAAACATAAAATGTGTCTTTTCCATCGCCGCGGAGCTGAGTCAAATTTGGTGGTCGAAATACGCACGGCTGCGAGCACGGTGTGTAAGCCTCATTGTCCGCTGTGTAAAAACTTCGCTTGTACGCACAATGCATAAATTACGGAGGTCGATGCGTAAATTTCTGAAACCTTCTTTTTATTGGATTGAAATTGGCCCTAATTTCTCGACAACCAATCAAATTATGTCTTACATCAGACGGCAGGGGATTATATACCCTATGTTTTGGCGTCCGAGATGGCCCAATAACAAGTAGTAGTTACGAGCATTATCTCCTTGAAGTACACAACCCCAGTGAAAAAGACGAATTTTTCTGTGACCTCCATAGAGAAATCACAAATTGAATGATTGTTGTCCATTTTTGAAGACGAAAAGGCCCTATTTTCCAGTATACAAATCAGTTCGAAATTGGTATCAGTGGAAAGAACAGTATTTGAATATGTGATTTCCACCCGAGATGGTGTGTAATCAAAGTTTGTTTTCCTTGTAGGAGCATTTCTGTGCACACTTAGCGCATTTTCAAAGACGATTTCACGTGTTGTACACCTGTACACCCGTGTTGTACATTTTTGGGCTGACATGCAAAGACAAAAGGTCAAGTGAGTTTGAAACGGTATGTCCGATTTTTGAAAAATTTATTTCAAAAGATGCGCAAGACTCAAAAAAAAAAGGTCATAAAATTTCAGGGCATGATTCTTTGGTGTTGAAAAATTATTGCGAAAAATGTTGAGGGGGGCTTCTAAAGCCACCCCACAGGCCGAGTATATACAGCATCTGCAAGAATCTGCAGTATTGAAGGAGGCAGATTATCTTGAAGAAGAGAAGAAGAAGGCAAGTACCATATCAATTTGACCCTGAATTTCTCATAATTTGATTGGAATTTCACCCTTTTTTTCCCCCTTCTCTTTTCAGGCAGATAATTGACTTTGGTGAATACCTTTATAAATGGGAGGGGCTGAACTATCCTACTCAAATGAAAACAAGAAGCTACAAGCAATGGTCCTGGAGAGCCAATGCCCGCTCTGCAACTTCACTCTCCGAGACCCCCTCTCTGCCAGTTGCAGGCATCCATCCTGCAAGAGTTGCCTGGCAGTCCTTTTCACCCGGTATGTAAATTCATAGTCGAAGATGAAGCGCATGATCATTAGCGGAGTGAAAACTGACCCTCTATTTTCCACAAGATATGACCCTGTTTTTGCCTAACAGCAGACCTACAAAATGGGCTCTAAATGTACAGATAACCCTGTTTGGGGATATATCAAGTAAAAATTCATAAATGTATCCTATTTTCTTAGAGTTGCCTCAAATACTATTTGAGTTGCAGGTTCCTATCAGAACATATAGCGGCAACCCTTTTTCATGAAATTTCTTGCTCTTTAAACAACTTGAAATGCTTTTTTTACATCTTTTTAAATGTATGTGAACTTCTAGAAATAACCCCTTTCTATGTGACTTTTCCCATTATCATGCGTTCACAAAGTCAACATGAAGTTATACCACCAGGACCTGAAGAAAAAGGTCTGGTCATTTGTGGTCCATGCTGTCACCTGCATTGTATGCAAGATGATTGCTAAATTCATCTGAATAAAACACACACAACAAAGTGACACCCCCCCCCCCCCCCCACACACACACATGTTTTTTTAAGCCTTTGGGCAGTTTTTTCTAGATAGCAAAGGTCCTAGGTAAATTTTAGGTACAGAGGTAATTATCAGATATACCCAGATTAACAATAACAGGCAATTAAACAAAGAATTGCAGATCTATCACATTTTGGTTTGTTAAAGTTCACTGATAATGAATGCCACAAATATGGTTTACTTAGTGATGCAGTGCACTAGGTCTAGCTGTCACTGTCAGCCTCCCTACTCAAATTGTTTGCTCTCTCTCTCTCTTTCTATCTTTCGTTTCTGATTGTTTGACATTCAGTTTAATAGAAGGGCGTACCTGGAAACTCCAAGTGCCTACAGTACTTATAGATGCACTTTGCACTTTCATATGATATTTACTCCCTCAGAGGTTTCATTGAAACAGTATAGATGAATAAATGAATAAAAGTAAACAAAATTGTATTGATCAAGCTCTGGAAATAAATTGAAGAATGAAAAGACTGATTAAAGAGTGAAGTTCTTCTGAAATGGATGCAATTTTGAAACTATTCAAGATGCTGTTTGATAAAAGATAGCTGTCAACTTGGATCAGGAAACAAAATATGCTCCGTACAGAGAACACTTTCCGGATGTAAAAATTAAGATTTAAACCCTTGTTACCCTGTGACCCTTTTCACAAGCCTATTTCAATGACAAATGACAAAAATCAGTGAAAAGTCAGAAGTAAGAATTTCACTAGCTTATAACAAAAACTGTCATTTGTCACTGATGACAATTTTTGTGAAACGGGGCCCAGCTTTCGGATCACTGAAATGGAACTAATAAATATTGCAAACACAGAGTAAATATGTGTCACATCATGCAGCTACCCTTGGGAAAGGAAATCAGTGATGTAGATATATTTGGGGTGAGTGGCAACTTGAATTCTCCCCGCCACTAACAACAGATTATTACAGTGTTCTTGTCAATGTCATGAAGGGAGGCCATTTCTGGACCTAGAAATGTAGGGAAGAACAGTCAGAATGACCTTTTCAATTAAAACTGTAGCCTTTGTTTTCCCACTAAATGCCACCAGATGACCTTTGCACAAGCAAACAATCACAGTAATTACAAAGTTATCAATTAAAAATAAGTGCATCAGAAAGGAAGGCAGAATTCAAACTCAACATACGAGCAATAATGACTGAACATTGACTTGCGAGAGATATATTGACCAGATCTGCATGAAACAATTCAACCAGAATCAGGAGAAAAAGACGAAGAGTGTCGACTACTGACATTTAACTATATCTTTTTACAAAATGGAAGAAAAGTAAAAGTGTTACATACATGAAATAATCAGTCAGGACTTTCTACATATGTCGTCTTTTCAAATAGTAAATTGTGAGTATTGGTATCTGGTAAACCTTTTTGTAAAGGATCTTGTGAAACAGTTACACATTTTTTCCAACTTTTTAGGGACCTACCATCAATTGACAAAGTATTGTGTCCAACTTGCAACTGTCTGCTCAAGCTAGATGAGGTATGTACATGTGATGTAAACCAAAAAGTACTGGTAAATAAAAAAAATAAGAATAAAACTATCACTGATTAAACAACACTTCAACCAAAACTATATATTCAAATAAAAGATTTTTCATGCTGTACCAGTCATAAAATGACACAGGTGCTCAAAGAGGATAAAGAGATGGAAAAAATCAAAGAGTTTTACTTTATTTCTCAGTTAATGACACTTCTAGCAAGTTGTAGGTCCAATAGATGAAATTTAGGGCTAAAAAAGGTTTGCACATGCATGGTGGTATCAAAGACAGATTCATTTTTCTGTATGGAGTTTATTTATGCTATTCATTTTCATGCTACACTTGTAATCAATATTGATCGTTTACAAAGTAGGACATTGAAAGTCACAAGTCTACATTATCAAGAAGTTTTAAAAAAGATTTTGATGTAATAGTGATCTTCCTTTTCAACAGCCATAATCCCTTTTCCAATAACTATTTACAATACAAACACTATTTTTAAACAGAAGTACATTTGATTTTCATTTACAATTTTTTTTTAAATAACAAGGAAATTGAATGATGTCAGCTGTAATGCCATGAAAAAGTGAGACTTTCAAATGCACAGGTATTTTCTTTTCATTTATATTCTACTTCTTAGAGGCATTATGCAGTTTGCAGTATAGAAATATCTTATTATTATTATAATAATTCATTAATGCAAGATCTTCATTATTCAAAAAATTTACCAACAGATTAATGCTAAGTACATTGAATTTTTCTTTCTTTCAGCTGATCTTTCATTAATCTTTATCTTTTTTTTCAGTTGAAGCCTGACCAGTCAGCTCAAAAAAAGCTTCAAAAGATTAAGTCATGCAAATGTAAAAACTGTAGCTGGAAAGGATCATACGCTGAATACATTCAGGTGAGATAATAATTATATCAACATCGATAATAATATTATTAATATTAATAATAAAAATGATAATATTGATAATAATAATGATAATAATGATGATGATGATTAAAGTGAAGATGATAATGATGATGATAATAATAATGATAGTACCGGTAATGATAATAATAGTGGTGGATTTTGTGAAGTCTTTTTATGTTATGGCTTCTCATACATGTAAGACCTGTCGGTCTTAAACCCAGGGAAAATCAGCAGATTAAACCCAGGGAAAATCAGCAGATGATGTGACTTAATTCTCAATAGAAATAATTTAAGTCCATCTTTAAAACATCCATAGCTATGATGAGCACATGTAGGTACCAAAGGTCATATAACTTATCCCATGATGCGATTGGATAGTGCGCACTCCCATTTTTTTCTCAAAGAACAATACCGTTTGAGCGGGAAAACTGTAAATTGTTTGTATTGTACCCCAACTGCCCATGTGTGCCTGTCTTTGTGTGATCTTATCATGCATGCAGAGTTGAATACCATAGTGCCTTGGCCTGGGGGGGGGGGGGGCAGATATCATGAATATAGACACTGTTGTGGACACATTTTTGTTTTGTTTTGTTTTTTTAATATATATTTGTCTCTACATTTATGTGACTTATATGTTACGATAGGATTGGATACATTTTAGAATAAAGCCTTTTATAAGTACAGTACCAGCAACAATTGAAACCCATTAACCCGGTTTCCTTGTATGTATTTTGCTCTCTATGGCTATTTATTAAAACAAAATTATAATCAAAATGAAACAAATACATGCGTATGTGGCATTGGATCTTCTAAGGTATTTGCACCGGTATCTTCCTGTATGCATGGTTATCTTAATTTTGCCTTACTATTTTGTGTTTCCTTCTATAAAAAAATCGCTACATGTAAATAAATGTACATGTTCATTTATAACTAAATTTTCTTCTATGGGTATTTTCACAGTTATACAATATGCCATGTACATATGTTCAGTTCAGTATGTCATGTTAGATTTGTATAATACTTAGTATCCATAGTAACAAATAAATGATATTGCCTCTGTAGGAAAGACCTACAGTATGTTCAAGCCTTTCTCACAATACACATTTGGCAACTATTAAAGTCAATTGGGAATATAATAATCATGTTGTCAATTAGTTATTAATTAAGTCAATGAAAGATATTATTCAATCACTCTAAAGCTGGGAAACTCCAGTAGGCTATATTCACAATGAATTCACTATATTTTCAAGTCTATAATAGATATCCACATAAATAAAATGATGAACAAACGCATGCCCACAATCAACACAAATAGCAATTAAGTGGCAACATACACGAGCAGAAACATACATGCAAAACATGTCAAATGCCTGTACTGGTTGTACGTGTTATAATGCGATAATCCCCCCATGTACATTGTGTATATATTTGTCGGCATGACAATTTTCCTTGAATATGCTTCTCCTGTGGCTACTTACCCATGATTGGTAGCTTGCCTGTTATATTAATTTGTTGTAAAGTTCAAACCTAGGCTTCCTGAATATACAAATCAAAGTAGTTTCATAGTGAAGCAGGAAGAGAAAAAAATCCATCACGTCTCGGTGATTCGTTGCAGCCTCCCGCCATTTTCTCGCCATGTTGAATAGGTATCAAAGGTCAATGATGTGTATACCGTGATGTGATTGGATAGTGTGCACGTCACTCCTCCCAGTCACGATACCGTTTGAGCGGGAAAACTGTAAATTGTTTGTATTGTACCCCAACTGCCCATGTGTGCCTGTCTGTGTGTGATCTTATCATGCAGAGTTGAGCACCATAGTGCCTTGGGGCACAGATATCATGAATGAATATCTGTTGAGGACACATTTTCGTTTTGTTTTGTTTTTAAATATTATTTGTCTCTACATTTATGTGAAGTATAGGTTATGACAGGATTAGATAGATGTTAAAATGAAGTCTTTTCTACATGTGTATGTACCAGAAACATTTGAAACCCATTACCCTGTTTTTCTTGTATGCATTTTGCTCTCTATGGCATATTTATAATTTGTTTTCAAATAAAAATGAGACAAATACAAGCATATGTGGCATTGGATCTTCTAAAATATTAGTACCGATATCTTCCTGTATGCATGATTATCTTAATTTTGCCTCAATTTTTTACCTTTCCTTCTATACAGAAACAGATACATGTAAATACATGTACATAAATGAATTTTCTTTTATGGGTATTTTCACATTTGTACAATATGCCTTGTTTTCAATCAATGACCTTGTACAATATGTCACGTTAGATTTGAATGATACTTTGTACATGCACATGTAGTGTCATATTATGGATATTACTTATGATAAACTAGGATGATATCAAAATGAAGACATTCAGATTGAGATTAACTTAATGTATGGGGATTCAGTAGTTATTTAGGATTCAAATTGTAGGAGATCTGAGGGATATTTGCTGACGAAATGAAGCGTTAATGGGAATGGACGAGGCAATCTGTTCTAAAACATATCTGTGGCAGTGCCATCGAGGTACCATGTGCACATGTCCTCGTTAATAACACATCAAGCTATTTCAAATGTAATCAATGAATATCGTTTCTTCAAACAGCTATGAAGGTTATTACTCACCCACTTTTGGTCATAGTTGATTCCTGAACTGTACAAGCTGGAAACCGCATCACTTGAGACTTTGAACAAAGGTCATTGATTGAAAACAATTACAGAAACTGAGAGATGTATTGTCCATGTATGTCACGCCATATTTGACACATGTACATGGAGCAGAATAATATCACATGACCCACATCGGCGCATCAAGTTCTGATTGGATAGCACATGTATGCAAGCGCGCTTTTTTTATTCGATGGCTCGCATGATATTGCTGGAGTAGAAAACTATTGTAGAAGTTTATTGTGGTGTAGTTTCATTATTGAAGGTTAAGTGATAGAAAAATCCCTGTTTGTAGTACAATGCCCCCCCCCCCCCCCGCTCACATTTTCAGTTACCCCTAAAGTGCCCCTTTTTATATAGGAAAGGTGCCCCCTTTTACTTCAGATAAGTGCCCTTTTTTTATTTTGAATATGTGCCCGTTCAGCATTCTTATAAGTGCCCTCTTCACCGATGATAACTGCCCTTATTCAAATCTGAGAGGTGCCCATTTTACTTTAACAATTGCCCTTTCTTTTGTAATAAGTGCCCCTTCCCCTTCCCCTTCCAATAAGTGCCCTTTTCATCTTTGATGAGTGCCCCTTCTCACAACATAAGTGCCCTCTTTCATTTTGACACGTTCCCCCTTGTCTTTCTAATAACTGCCCTTTTCTAATAACTGCCCTTTTCTACCTCTTTTCCTTCTCATAAATTTGACTTTTTTTTGTTAATAAGAGCCAATTCCCTTTCTCATCAATGCCCCTTCTCACATGTTTAATTAATGCATCTATTAAAATCTACACTGACAGTAGTTGCCCCTTTCTGTTCTCACACGTGCCCCTCTCCTTTATCAATAACCTGAATCAATAGTTAAATATTTCAGTTATCCCACAATTAATACTCTACACATTAAGTTTCAATATCTAAACGTAGTCTTTTTTTTCCTTTTTCGTTGTTGTTGAATTACTTATAGAACCATGAGCGGAACTGTGGAGGAGGTGCACGCATTCAGTGTAAGGTGTTGGGATGTGGAAAATGGCTGCCAGAGAAGAGAGCCCTGGACGTCCATCGGACAGACGAATGGTGTCCCATGATACTCATCATGAAAGCCAGGCTTAACCATGCAGAGATCGTACATCTGAGTATGAGGGTAAGACTTAAAGATGTAGACCTAATACAAAGCTCCACACTTACGGGTCCAGTTATACATTGGTCCCTTTAAAATGTTCCCATAAATCCCCCCCCCCCTCCCGAACACACACGCACACACTCACAAATTTAATCCCTTGTGAGAAATCATAGTTTAGAACTCTGCTTAATACCATATTAGAGCAAGCCGCCAAGCTTCAAATCTTGTGTATTAAGAGGTACTGATCGACCCCGCCCACATAATGGTATTTACAGTACAATACACATGATAGAGAAATAGATGTAAACTGGTTCTGGTAGTTATTAAACAGTATAGCAGAGTATTCATCATGAAGCCTCAGACTATGTTGATCCAGGCATATTTTTTAGGAAATGTAACACAAGCTACAGGATATCCTGGAAGATGTGGTAGCTAGCTCACAGACAAAAATCCTGGTATTCCTTATGTTAAGTTTTGCATAAAATGGGTCCTTGTTTTATTGAATTGATGTTACAAGCAGTATAAAGTCCAGAGTTCCAGGAAACTTTTACAAGGTACATGTAGATCCTGTAGGGGACATGTATTATAACAACACATCATATTGAAGGAATTAAAGAAGACCACTCATGAGATGTAGGATTTAGTGCTAAAAGGCAAAGTATCAATGTCACTCACCAATTTATTGGAAATAATGTTTCCTCAACTATGAGCAGGATGTTGTGATTAGATCCATCTATAGCATCCAAAATGGCAACATCATCCATGCAGCACAATGAATTCAAATGAATATCAGCAAACAAATGCATGTATATTCCAAACAACAAGTAAATTGTCGACTGATTCTGTCAATGTTGAACAAATTGATCATAGACTACAGAGTCTTAGTTCCATAGCTATCATGCCCTATTAAAGCATGAGGTTGATCAGCAAACCCAAAATTACGCAATAATGATGCAGATTTGTTTCTTTGTGAGAGCTCACAACAGCTGTTGTGATCTTGATGGGATGACAAGAGTCAAGAAGGTGGCATCCATTTGAAATATGCTGTTTCCTGTTGAATGAAATTGCTCTTAACCTCTTAGGGCATTTCTTGTTGTGGTATGCAAACATGTCAAACAGTGATGTTACCTATTGCAAAAAAAGCAGAGATGATCCTCAAGTTGGTCATGAACTAATTACCTGTATGCTGCAGAGTGACATTGATGTCATCTGGTGCATGGGTCATCATGCACTTTTTTATGTGAGTTGGTCATGTGGTCAGTTCTTATCCGTGCCTATGAACGGGCTCCAAAGGACCTTGAGTTGCGTCTCTGAGATGGTGACGGTACAGGTCGGCCCCATCATGTAAATAATCAGATTGACTGATACACGTCTTTCTAAACCTAATTACACTTTCAAATATCCATACTCAGGTATTGTGCCTTGCTTTGTATTCTATGTTCTGACACCATTTAAACATTTTTTTTAAATTGTTATAACTTTTTTTTTTAAATTAATAAATTAATAATTTTATTTATGTTTTATTTATTTATTTATTTATTTACCGGTATGTATTTTTTTTTTTTTTTTTTTTTTTTGTGGGGGGGGGGGGGGGGGGGAGTAAAAGCATATTTGATGCTTTATGCAGATTTCATGTTACAATTTACTCTAGTAAGATAAATTAGTAATCAATCTACTTGTATTTCAACTGTATCCTGTTAAATTAAAAAACTAGACGTAGATATATATATTAAGGGTGTTTTTGTTGGGGGGGGGGGCAGGCCTACATGTACATTGTACAAGAGTAAGTAATACAACCTAGATATGAGATGTGTAACAGGAAAAATGTTGAAATATAAAGCACAATGAAGTCTCAAACCATAGAGACAAACAAAAACACAACATGTTCAGTCATCATGACTGAACAGGCATGCCTCCCACAGCTTCCTTTGGTGAAGTGATCAAAATTTCATCAAATTTATTTCTTTGACAAACCCACACACATAACAAGGCTATGATGTGTAAAATGGTGGTTTAATAAAAGCACCATGTATAATATTTCCCACAGCCTTCAGAGTGAAGTGCATGTTTGTTCATCGAACGTATGACATTGAAATGAGTAGTTTTCAAAAACGAACCCTGTAATAAACTTGATTACAACTATTTTATCACAAGAGTCTCAAACCCAAATGTTATTGTGTAGAGTCTCTTAATTGCCATTCATCTGGCATACATGCAGAATTGTTTGATCGATGTTATTCCAATTAATCCCCCCCCCCCCCCCCAAGTTATGTTTTCACAATTCAGTGTAGTTCTGTTCTCACAGACTAGACCTCTGTATTGTTGTCAAATTTCATTGTTAATACCGGTACTGGTTCAAACCGGTTGCATAGAATCTATCTCATCTTTCATTTCTTGCCACATGCACATTTATGATAATAATTTGTTTCACACTTTGGTGGAAAAATTCAAAAGACCTTTGAAGCTGTAGAGAGAAGAGAATGAGTGGGAGAGGTAACAATCGAACCGTAAAAGAGTAAGAAATAAGGAAAGGTGATGAATTGCACAATATGGGATCGTTAAAAAAGAGCTATTTTTAGCACTTTGAAGTATATGAACATAATTGGGTACCAATGTGAAAAGTTTGGGTTCATGATGAAATCAGGCAAATCGGTAATCTGGTTACAACCCAAACAGTGACATACCCCGCAGCAACTGCACAAACAAATAAATAGTGTTTATAGAATTGTTCATATCATTGTTTACTTGTTTGAGCAAAGTCTCCTTTGCTAAATTTAGTGCATGTTATGACTTATTGGGTTGCAGTGGTAGAAATGTCACATGTGGGAGAGAGCAAAGAAATAATTGTTCAACTTTATTCTTGTGTAAACAGAACTGAAATCGAAAGCAAATATTATCTCATATCATTTGGTACAAAGGTCACGCCTTTCTGTCAACAGACTTGGGTTAATAACGATGACATTGTGGTCGCAGTTTTTAAGTAGAATTCAAAGTAGAAGGTCCAATTTTATTGGACCCATTTAATCCCCAGGAGAGGTTTTTATTATATTTGTTTCCATGATATCACAGATTATAGTTTTGTTTGCACACAGAGTTATGTAGCCGGCCTCCCAGTAATTTTTTTCTTCAGTCTATACCTAGCAAGAGAAAAATTGTCTGATACGGTGATTCCATTACAAGCCTCGTTCCTGCAGGGCAGTAGGCATGTTCAAGTGCTACATAAATTTTACATCCGTAGCTACCACGGGAGCTGTCACAGCCAAAAGAATACATGTACTATTCGTGTCTGACTATATTCAAACAAACAACAACATATAATATTTAGGGGTTTTGCCTGCCAAGCTCCCTTTATATTAATATCTGTTCTGTACATGGGGTATACCCAATGATTAATGTATGTTGGAATTAGTTCTTCATTTGCATGTCTGGGTGAGACATGTATGTATCCATGGATACTGTCTCTTGACTCGAGTACGTGTGTTTTTCCCATTTAAAATGTCTGCCCCATTTTTACAGGGGGAAAGAACGCTTGCATGTAATGTATAATGGTTCTATGCATTTCCGTATTGCACATACACACACTCACACACTCACACTCACTCGCTTGACAGTTTCTACACGTACAAAGGATAGATGGCTTGGCATGATGCCATTAGAACATGTACGGGTAATTTATTTTCCTGCTTCCAAATGTCATGTCACAACGGTAGTCTTCATTTGCAGTACCTTAGAACTTGATTAGTTTCTTCCGTTTTTCTTTGTTTACCCTACTTCATTCTTTGAAGTAGCCTGTAATAGATTATGGACATTTCTTTTTTAAAGGAACTTTGTTGTCAGGTTGAGTTATTGGGCATTAGCTCCATTTAAAAGATGCATGTGAGATGTTCAGTAAAATTGAATTCATTTTCCACAGTCAAATAAAATTACAAACAATGGAAACAAGCATATGACCTTAAAATAGAAAATAGATTGAACAAAATAATATCAATTTCAAAAGGGGAATGAATGAAGGCCAATCAACTTATCAAAAAGTGAATCCCCAAAGATGTGTGAAATTACAGACTACCTATGTTATACCCAGCAGGGAGCAGGCCACCAGGTAGTCTGTAGCACAGACCCTACTGAGCCCAGGGGCGGATCCAGGTTTTTCCAGGGGGGGGGGGGGGCCTGAAGCCTTTACAGCTTGGGGTTTGGGGCCTGCTTAAGTGAACCCCGGAAAATGTTGAACCTTAAGATGCTCTATGGTACATTCCTGAGGCATTACTGAATGAGTAAACTGAACATGAATATTTTTAAGGTAAGGGGGGAGGTGCACGTGCCCCCCCCCCCCCGAGACAATTCATTGAAGTCTATCGTTACCTGAGCCGAGCTTAGATCAAATTGGCAGTATTTGTGCCAAGGGTTATATTACAGCATATAGTCAACAATGTGGATATTTCTTATCCTCCATTGAAATATGATTGAAAAAGGGGTTTCGCTTGCAAAATCATCATACATGTACATTGTAAGGCCAGAATATTGATCTTAAAGCTCATATCATCCTCTCTGTTTACATTGTTGCCGTCCATGTATTTACACTACCTATAGACTTTGTACTCGGGTGTGTAAATTCATATCAGAGCATGATACACAAAGTAATTGCGCATATAAACCTATTGGTGCATACGATTGAAGGTGTTTACTCACATCGTATTTGCTATTAGAAAATAAAAGTCCAACATTATTTATATATATTCTGCAGAATGTGCCTGTATTCTGCAGAATATGTATTGATAGTGTATCCTAAATTCCATTTGGACTTTATTTACTTCCTCAATCAACAAAATCAACTAACCAAGAAGGAAGTACCATGTATATATTGTCGTGTTGGGATCGGTGTATTGGATAATTGCAGTATAGGAGAGGTACATATACAATGAAGCAGCAAGGAGAGACTTCTAATTCCTGAGTAATATCAGAGTATTTATTATCTCCAAACTTTGGAGAATCAAACCCGTCACATCATTATGAACTGCATATGTAAAACACTAGATGAAGAGAGAGCCAGCTAGAAAGAGGGTCTTGATCTAATGGTGATCAAAACTCAACTCCTCTAAGAAAGCTAGAACATGTAATATTTATCCAGAAGGATACAAGTAATATGAGGGTAGGTTACATTGTGTCAAAGGGACAAAGACATGAATGAGAGCCGCCAAGACAATGGACTACTCTGTAGTTTTATGTATGGGCTTAAACATAACAGTGGTGGTATTTCCTGCGAAGGAGATTATGGATGCACTTGGTCTTTCTATGGGGAAGGATTATAAAGATATAAAGTTGACTTTTAAGTGCATCTCAAATATGAGGGTACTTTACTGGGTTTTGGGACGATACTACACAACATCCCCTTTCTTTGGAAAATGAGGCACTCATTCCGTATTAAACGGAACAATAAACAAAACCTAGTTAATAAAGCGAAACATGTGATTATTGTTCCAATTCCTCTTAAATCTCTCTCACACACATTTACAAATTAACTACATGAAAATGACTAATATTCTAATACAGACTATAGAAGCACAAACTGATAACACTTATAATAGTAACAATTATTGCTTAAGCACTGAGTCTATTCTAAACACATTTACTAAACAAAAACAGTGGAGACTATATTATGCAAATCGAACAAATGATGACTAGCCTTAATGGAAAATAATCCAGGTTAACTCAAATACAAATTATGCTCCTTATTCTTTTCTGTAAAATCAAGTACACTAACCAATGAATGAGCAATGATCCAATGAATAAAGAACTCAAACAAATTGTCACTTTGTATCTAAATGAGTTTGATACTTAATTTCAGTAAGTATATGTTGTGATTATGATCACCTTTCAAGCTTATATAATTATATGAAATATGAAAGCAACGGGTGCGCTCAAGGCAATGAAAGTAAGCCCATGCTACAAGGCCTATAATAGGAACATGGAAATGCAGTACAATCATATACCTATCCCGTTATTAATCAAATATTTGTACAATCATAAACTTTTAAATAATGAACCAAAATCAATTAAACCTCAAACAGATATTTTCAAATTTGTCAATCAAAAGCGACGTAAGAATTAGAATGTAACAGCAATTATGATCAATTAACAGCTATTACAAATCTATTCCTACTCCGACAATACAATAAGAAAATTCCTTTAAAACAAATCCAAACATAAGTCAGTATCATTGACTTAATACCTATCAATTCACTAATATTTTATATGTTTCATAATGTGCCGGTCCAAAGTAAGTGTCATACTGCAAAGTGTCCTCTGTGTATAGTCTGTTTGTCGCAAGTATATGGTCAATAGTTAGTAATTTAGTGTCTTCTCAATCAGCCTCGTGGTAGTGAGAACAACAACAAATAGTTACAGTAATTTAATAAAACAAACTTCGTATCTATATGCACATGGTTTGTTCAGTTAACCAATATCGCAGAGACTAATCTTCATTTAAATTATGAAGTGAACTGACTATCTGTCAGTTTTATGCGTCATACTGCCTGCACTGGTAACTGCATCTATAACCCTGGGTGAATATTCAGATATTTCATTCATTAAACTAATTCCAACTCTATTAAAAATTGAACTACAATTACAAAATATGAATACGAAACACAAAAAGATGATAGAATCAAAATAAAACACAATCACACAAAATCTGTCCATCTTTTAACTGCAGAAATGTTGCAGGTTTACAAAAGCCTCAAACAGTGATAAGCTAATTAATAGTTTAGACTAGCATGTGACATTACCCTTAAATCACAAATTATATTGTCTCACCTTTCCTCTGCAAATTGGCAGGATTACGAAAGCCCTGAGCAATTGATCTAGTCTTAGACAAGCTTATATAGGGTGGTGATGTAATTCATTAAACTTCCAAATCATTTATCATGTTTAGCTACATATATTATATATGTGTCACCACAGTCGTACTTGTCTGGTCAGTTAGGGTCATTTTGGTCAAGGTCAGTGAACAGAAAGAAAAGACAGCTAGTGCAAACTACGAATTTGTTGCAAATAAATTACGCAGATGCACATTATTAAAAGTATTAAAAAACAATTAACTAGCTACATGTAATTACTACGAATTTGTTGCAAATAAATTATGCAGATGTACATTATTAAAAGCATTAAAACATTTAACTACAACACTATCCTCTCTTACACTCTCACTCACAAACTTGGAACACAAAATGATCACTTACCCAACTAGCAATCTGTCTGGTGTGTTAAAATTTCAAAACAGTGAATCATACATTAAGTATGAAGAAGAAAAAATAGGATAAGTTGAAAGTTCAGGTTGTAAAGTTATTGAGCAAACATTCTGGTTGTAGTGATTGAGGCGTCGATGTCCTCATCATGGTCCTGGGTGCATGTTGTCAGTCGATGTCATGGGCGTGAATTGTTTGTCGGTGTCGTTCCTGGTCCGTTGTAACGTGGTCTGCTGTATATAGCTGGTGCATTGAAGTTTGTCGTCGTTGTCATCGTCTCCATCATCGTCGTCACCAGTCGACAGGTCACCATCGTCGAAGCCTTGGTCGATCTGGTCCATGATGTAGGGATCAGGCTGTAGCTGTCGTCGTCATATTAAATGTTCACTTCAGTTGTCCTCCTCACAATTAGAATTAAGTAGGAATATATTACAAAACTGGGTCCTCCTCGATCTCTTATTGAAAAATATTCTTCAAAACCGTGTTCTCCTCGATCGCAATAATTAGTATATCAAGGAAAGCTTCTTTTAAATTAAAGCCGGGTTCTCCTCGATCTCTTATTGAAGAAAATTCTTCAAAGCCGGGTTCTCCACCATGTCGTGTTGGGATCGGTCTATTGAGTTATTGGCAGTCGGAGAGGTACATAAATATAGCGCAGCAAGGAGAGGCTAGCAATTCCTGAGTCATATATCAGAGTATTTATTATCTCCAAACTTTGGAGACTCGAATCGGTCACATCATACAAACTTCCACATATGTAAAACACAAGATGAAGAGAGAGCCAGCTAGAAAGAGGGTCTTGATCTAATGGTGATCAAAACTCAACTCCTCTAAGAAAGCTAGAACATGTAATATTTATCCAGAAGGATACAAGTAATATGAGGGTAGGTTACATTGTGTCAAAGGGACAAAGACATGAATGAGAGCCGCCAAGACAATGGACTACTCTGTAGTTTTATGTATGGGCTTAAACATAACAGTGGTGGTATTTCCTGCGAGGGAGATTATGGATGCACTTGGTCTTTCTATGGGGAAGGATTATAAAGATATAAAGTTGGCTTTTAAGTGCATCTCAAATATGAGGGTACTTTACTGGGTTTTGGGACGATACTACATACCATGCTATGTGTATTCAATGTACAAATTATCTTTCCAAAATTGATAATGAATTGCTCTTATACAGCCTTAATCTAGTCTGCAGGCACAGACACTAATTTGACACTTTATCAAAAAATCATTGTGCCTTGAGAGAAGTCTAGCCCAGCTACCTACTGGTTGTGTCAGGAGCAGCTACAGTAGATGGCCTATGGTAGTCTTATAGTGCAGACTCACTTTTACGACTGACCAGGGTTTGTGCTTGCAGACTAGCCTTAATCAGAGGTTCATTTGAAAGAGATTAATTTACAGGAAGCTGATTGCAAAAAAATATAAAGCTGGATTTCATTCAACTACATTCCTTACTTCTATGTTTGTCCTACTTTTCTTTGATGGAGATTTCTAAACAACAATCGCCCATAAATCGGCGCCTGAATTTCTGAAGTACTTTCATATGCAATAATAGATTAATCAGAAGCATAGCTGCCTTTCCAATAATAGCCAATACGGTGGATTCAAAGTCCACATCGCCATCTAGCGACAGCTGTGTTCAGCCAATTTCATCTGACGCATCATGGGAAAAGGTCGACATGGTATCAGCTGTGTCTAGGCTGTGTTGTTTACCTTGGTCTAAGAGATTTAATCAAAAAATTTTGCTGGGAAAGGTTTCAGTATCTTAATTGGGGTAAAATTTGTACCCTATACTAAAGACATTTTGGTAATGTTGGTCACTTTTGGTAGGGGGTTATATTTCCAATCATTACTATTAGCACAGGAGATTTGATGGGCCTATTATATGTGAAGATGTGCTCTGATGTTAACAAAAAGGGGTCAACTGACCCCTATAAGCATCAATATGATTCTTTCAGTCATATTTTGGCACAAAATGACCATTTCTATTGATTTTTTTCCAAAATCAGGCCAAATTTTTAGTCAGAATGGAGTGATGGTAGGTTTTGAAATCCAAATTTGAAATAAAAATAAGCACTGGTATCAGAACAATTAATCTCATTTATATTTATATCGTAGCTAGCAATTCGCTGCGCTGCACTAGTTGAAAGATGTCGACCCGCGAGCTGAAAACTTGGCCTGTCGCGGCTTGTAGATGTGGGCACTGTCAATTGTGAATCGACCCATTAAAATAGAAAACACATTTCTCTCTACATTATTCTTCAGTGTATCCCTGAGATAAGTTCTTAACTTTTTTAATCTAGAGCCAAAATTATTACATGTACTGCAAGTTTGAAATGTCTGAATATCTGTAATGAATAATTTTGATACTTTTTCCTTTTTTTTCTATTATGTTTTACAGGAAACGTGGGACTGGACTTGTGGGCTTGTCCTCAGAAGTGATAAACCCTCTGTGAGAAACCTAATTGTGAGGTCGGTACTCGTGTTCAGTGCCCTTGACCCCAAAGTACCAATCACGCTGGAAAATGACGAGTACGCTGCAAATCAGACCAGTGAATCCGGCTGTCCTAGCGATTCAATATCTATGGATAGTAACCAATTCGAGACTAGATCTGGCGAGAGCAATGAGGTAAGACCAAGACAGAATGGAAGCAGCGGAAGATCTAGTCCCGATGACCAACCAGATGGACAGTCCTTAGGCAGACAGTTATCATCAGCTATTCTTAGTCCAGGAGCATCAGCAGCAAAGGGAGCTTCGAATGGCTACTTCCCACGTTTCCAAGATGATGATCTTGAGTCCTCTGAGGAAAAGGAGTCCCGTGGAGCAGCAAGTGAGAAGGAACGAGATAGAGAATTTAAAATGGTGAAGAAGGATATTGAAGGTCTCTCAGTGCGTTTAGATGAGATGAAGGATATGCCCAAAGCTTTTGCATCCATCTATTACAAGCAGGAGCTGTTTCAAGGGGTCTTGGCGACGTTCAACAAAGACGTGATGGCAGTTCATACTAGGTTGGACAAGCTGAATCTTTCGCCCAATTTCAGAGATCCGGGAATCTATGACAAACTACAGAAGAAATTCCAAGAGCTTGAGCGATCTGTTGCGTCTCTTCGTCAGTATGGAGAAAAGATAGACGAGAGACTGCTGACGTTGGAGACCTCTTACAGCGGAGTCTTTGTCTGGAAGATTGCAAATTACACTGAGAAGAAGAGGGATGCTATGAATACAAACGTCAAATCAATCTATTCGCCGCCGTTCTACACCAGTCAGTACGGATACAAGCTTTGTGGACGAGTGTTCCTGATGGGAGATGGCGTGGGGAAGGGCACGCACATCTCACTGTTTCTAACGATCATGAAAGGTTCGTTTGATGCAGTGCTGCCCTGGCCATTCAAAGAGAGGATTACTTTTCAGCTAGTCAACCAAGACGATCCTATTAACAAGAGTATCGTAGAAGCCTTCAGACCTGATCCTGCAAGCTCTTCGTTCAAGAAACCAACCACAGAGAAGAACATCGGAGCTGGATGCCCCCTGTTTGCCAAGATCCAGATCATTGAGGATCCAAAGTCAGGATTCGTCCGAGACAACACCGTCTACTTGAAGATCATTTCTCAGACATCTGATGTCCCTGATATCAAGTAAAACCAGAAGTGAAATAACAGAACCCGCTGAAATCACACATCACTGGATATTCAAACCAATATACCAACAATGCTTATACTCAGGTATACAAAACCAGTGATGATTGCCAGCTGTCCAGATTTCTTCCCTTATTTTGAGAGAAGAATATCTGTGGAGACCTCGGCAGGTGCGTTCGCGACGTGGTCTCTGTTATTTCTAATTTAATGTAGAGGAAAGGAAAGAGATATCACTACCGGTAATGTTGGTGAAAATATGGGAAATTCAATCAATATAACCATTGCTTCTATTAAAATTAAGCCCCAGTGACACAGAATGTAGTTAATAAGTTCATAAGCTTTTACCGGTACCCCATTTTTACTTCAGTACAAACAAACAAAAACAGCAACAAAGTAAATACATTAAGATAAATGCCAACAGAATATTATATGGTACAGTATAGATATATACGGTAGGTTTAATTACGCAGCACTGATATGCTAAGTTATATATGTATTCATATATCTGTACTTCTATATTACCCTCATTATTCCATCAAATATACACACAAACACATAGTGGATACATCTAACTTTTGATATTAATGTATACCATTAGAGATCATTAAGTTCTTGTTTTTTACTTGACTTACTACTCCTCATATATAATTGCAATGTACAGTCTACATTGCATGGTAAATCCTTTTTTGGGTACTACCAAAAATGAAAATTGCTAAAGTAAGGAAATACATGAAGTAAATATACTTTTTTCTCATATTATCATTTTGATGAAGATTCAAAAAGCATTGACATGCATGAATTCGCCATATACCTTGGCCCTGTCTTGTAAAGATTTGCGATTGATTTTGCAGTCTCCTATCTCTATTGTACATACATGTGGTTTCGATTGATATCAATCACAAATAAGTTGCAATTAATCGCAACTGTTTATAAGACAGGGCCCCGGATTACTATATTAATGATGATAGGCCAGCATGTGGCACTGTCTAGAATTTATATTACCGGTATATCATCAGCTTTAGTACTTTACATTAATTAAAGCCCCTCTAAATTGTTGGGAGCCCAAAATTCGCTAACAAATTTGATGTCAAAATTTCACTTAAAATTGTGTAATGATTTGAAAAAAGATGTCATTTAACACTCAACTCTGCAACGATTTAAAAAAAATGTGTTAGGAGATGAATTTCAATGAACGAATACAAAACTTGAATTTTGTGCTGTACGCAGAAAACCTAAATTTTGTATTCTATCATCAATATTCGTCTTCAATTACATTTATTCTGCAAATCCTTGCAGAAGTCAGTGTTACATGACATCCTCTTTCACTTCATTATACAATTGAAGTGAATTTTTGCCATCAAATATTTTGGGCTCCCAACACTTTAGAGAGGCTTTAGGTTGGAACACCAAACCCTGCTTGATAGACGGGACTGTTCAGATTTTTCATATATTGTTGCAACTCAACCTTCTTTGTATATACAATGTACATGTACTTTTCCTCATTGCTAGAATAGAAAAATGTTTTATAAAATGTGAAGATTTAAAAAAAAATTGTTTACTATGTTCCTTAATTGCCAAAAGTTTTTTTGTTTTTGTAGTGCCAGTATAAATAGACCGATCTATCTATCTTCATTATATCTATCTTCATTATATCCATCTACCATCTTCATTATACATGTATATATTTTTTCTGTTTTTTGTTTGTTTACAGTGCTTTTCATTCAATATTAGATTTTCATTGAATTTACTTGTGAAAAGAGAATTTGAACGATTTAAATTTTCATCACATCATTAAAGAAATGATTTCTTTCAATTTGAGTATTTTTAGGTAATGTGGGGGAGATTGATGGCAATTTTCTGGCCATCAGATATGGTTGATATGTTGACCTAATTCCAGGATCATACCAGTATATTTCATTACAGGGGAAGTCCACCCTGGTATTAAGTTCGTTTATATAACAGCAGAAAAATTAGATAAACAAATTAGTGAAAGCTCTGAACATTATCCAATTAAAGATAGGAAAGTTGAGAATTGTTGAAGTTGTCATCGGCGAAACACAAATTGACAACTCTCTGATGTATCTTGGGAGCACCTCTCCAATTTGCTCTGTGCAGAAAATTTCAGAAACTCTCATTTTCTTAGTTCTTGATAAGGGAAATTTTTTGTTCCATACAGGGGTTGTATAAAAACATATTTGCAACAATTATATTTAGGGTGTATGTAAAAGGAAAATTATTTTTAGTACAGGGCATATGGGAGGGTAGCTTGCAAGATGCGTCACCGAGTTGCCAATTTGTGTTTGATTGATTGCACCTTCAAAAATTCACAACTTTCTTATTTTTAATCAGGTTTTGCTCAAACTTTCACTGACCCGTTTCTTTCATTTTTTCTGCTTCTGTTAAAGTCAACTTACCGATAATATCAGGGCGGACTTCCCCTTTAATGGGGTAAACTATTGTAGCTTGGGAGCTAGACTGGACTACAACTAGACATTTTTTTTTTTTAGGCGGGGGGGGGGGGGGGGGAGGGGAATGATATATGTAAAGGTAATGCGCTGTGTTGGTAGAGGTCATAGAAGTCAACTATCATTCTTTGTTCTTATTCATGAAGGATGGAAATATTCCTTCTCTAGGAAATACCACAGAAATATAGAGAATATATTATGTAGATTGTTTGTGTTGGAGTGACTGGGGTATAAGATATGAATCTAGGGCCATTTTAACAACCCAGATTTCTTTGTTTCAGACACAAGCACAGTTTAAGTCATTGCAAAAAATAAATCTTTCAGACAAAGTTGGCTGGAGTGGAAGCAAAAAAGTTAGAGAAACATATTTAGGAATATCTGGACATTTAAAAAAAGTTCCATCCTTTCCTATCCTTGGTCCAACATATCTCATTTTCTCATTATTTTCACGAACCTTCTTCTCTGTTTGTCTACTTCTACTTTGGTCAACTTGAGATGATGGGTTAATTGAGTGATAAGCGGTGTGCATAACCCAGTGCATCTGTATGGTCTAAAGTCACACGGATGAAATGGAAACCCAAAGATTCTTTCTTGCAATGACTGTGCAGAGATTGGTCAAGTCTGGAACTAATTAATAGCTGGGTTGTTAGAATTATCATAGGTATGGGTTGAGAGCATTTTCTTTTGTTAAATACGGTAATCTTAGATAATTGATAGTGACAATCCATGTTATTCAGTGCTCTGGGTAGGAATGTTTTCACACTTTGTCCAATGGAGAGGTTGCTATGATCCATAGAGGCATTTGGGTCTAATGGATAAAACGCTGGAAGGTACAGGGTTTAAACCCTACCGCACACCAACGATGGTCCTTTGGCAAGACATTAATTTAAATTTTCCACACTCGACCCAGGTTCTCGGCATCCACTCGCGAACTCAGACGACTCTACGCAATCGCGGATAGACCGTATAACTCGTTCATTTTTTTAAATTTTAGTCATATTGATGACATAATGTTTTTATTATTGTGACTGACCCAGCGTTGTATCTTGTGTAAAATGTTTTCAGGAAAACCCAAGAAATGCTATGACAAGATTGATTCTATGACCTTTACCTAGTGGCTTCAGAGTGTACAGATGCACTGGGGATTGCACATTTTTCACTAATCTTGTATTAAAGTATGCAGTGCATTACCTTTGCTTGCGGACTATTAAGTTTTATAGCAAAACATTGATTATTTTATTTGAAATTCACCATATATCCATATAGGTAATTAAGAGCTGTAGAAGATTATTGTAAGGAAATCTATCGATATTTCAAATGTTTAATCATGGTAGAATTAGGCGCTAATAGTTATATATACTGCTTTACCTTTCTTTCTTGTGTAGTTTTTTGCAACAGTGTTTGTAAGTAGTGCATAACACAACGGGCACTGAAGTTATATAGGAAATATCATTTCATAAAGATTTCCTAAAATGGATTTTTGTTTTCTTCTGTGGTTATCTTAGCAGTCTTGTATTAGCAACAAAAAAATTAGATAGCGCACATAAATGGATTATATTAACAGTCTTTTAGAATTTCACATATTGGCTAGGAGTAGATGTCCAGAAAATCTCTGACAAACCATTATTATGTATGATATTGTATACAGCATGAATGTGTATCTTCGACATGGAAATTAATGTGCGTTTAATATTGTCATGTAGCCTGTATTAAATGGCTTTCATCGAAAGGGTGCGGTGCGGTGCGGCGCGGTGTGGTGTGCTCAACGCACCCATTCGATAAAAGAGGGGGGGCTTTTCTCGAAAGGGTGCGTTGAGAGCGGAGTACCGTTTTAACACACCCTTTTGATAAAAGCGGGGGGCTTTTCTCGAAAGGGTGCGTCGACTAGTCTTTCGCATCAGTCGTTTAAAATGAGGATCTCGGACAGAAGGTAATAGTTGCCAATTTAAATATATTAATGTGCGTTTTATATTGTCATGTAGCCTGTATTAAATGGCTTTCATCGAAAGGGTGCGGTGCGGCGCGGTGTGGTGTGCTCAACGCACCCATTCGATAAAAGAGGGGGGGCTTTTCTCGAAAGGGTGCGGTGAGAGCGGAGTACCGTTTTAACACACCCTTTTGATAAAAGCGGGGGGCTTTTCTCGGAAGGGTGCGTCGACTAGTCTTTCGCATCAGTCGTTTAAAATGAGGATCTCGGACAGAAGGTAATAGTTGCCAATTTAAATATATTAATGTGCGTTTAATATTGTCATGTAGCCTGTATTAAATGGCTTTCATCGAAAGGGTGCGGTGCGGCGCGGTGTGGTGTGCTCAACGCACCCATTCGATAAAAGAGGGGGGGCTTTTCTCGAAAGGGTGCGTTGAGAGCGGAGTACCGTTTTAACACACCCTTTCGATAAAAGCGGGGGGCTTTTCTCGAAAGGGTGCGTCGACTAGTTTTTCGCATCAGTCGTTTAAAATGAGGATCTCGGACAGAAGGTAATAGTTGCCAATTTAAATATATTAATGTGCTTTTAATATTGTCATGTAGCCTGTATTAAATGGCTTTCATCGAAAGGGTGCGGTGCGGTGTGGCGCGGTGTGGTGTGCTCAACGCACCCATTCGATAAAAGAGGGGGGGGCTTTTCTCGAAAGGGTGCGTTGAGAGCGGAGTACCGTTTTAACACACCCTTTCGATAAAAGCGGGGGGCTTTTCTCGAAAGGGTGCGTCGACTAGTCTTTCGCATCAGTCGTTTAAAATGAGGATCTCGGACAGAAGGTAATAGTTGCCAATTTAAGTATATCGAAAATGTATTAAATAAAATGGAATGGTCTTGATTACAGAGTGGTCTCTTTCGTTATTACTATGTTGATGGGGGAGACAGAGAGAAGGAAAAAAGGGAAAGGGAAGATAAAAGGATAGAAAGAAGAATAAGAAGAGAAGAGGGAAACGGGGGGGGGGCGAAGGACTCTTGCCCCCCCCCCCCCCCGCCAAAAAATAAATCGGAGAGAGAAGGGAAAGGGAAAGGGAAAGAGAAGATAAAAGGAAAGAAAGAAGAGGATGAAGAAGAAAAGAGGGAATCAGAGGCAAAGGGCTTTTGCCTCCTCCCCCCCCCCGCCAACAAATAAATAGGAGAGAGAGAGAGAGAGATATAGAGAAGAGGGAAAGGGAAAGAAAATATAAAAGGAAAGAAAGAAGAAGAAGAAGGAAAGAGGGAAACGGGGGAAGGGCGAAAGGGAGAGAGAAGGGAAAGGGAAAGAGAATATGAAAGAAAAGAAAGAAGAAGAAGAATAAAAAGAAAAGAGGGAAACGGGGGCGAAGGGCTCTTGCCTCCTCCCCCAGAAGAGGAAAAAGAATAAGAAAAGGGGGCGAAGGGCTCTTGCCCTCCCCCCCCCCCGCCAAAAATAAATAAGAGAGAGAGAAAGAGAAGGGATATCGAGGGAAAGAAAATATAAAAGGAAAGAAAGAAGAGGAATAAGAAGGAAAGAGGGAAACGGGGAAAGGGCGAAGGGCTCTAGTTTTGGGGTAGGGTTGTCATTTGGTTTTAGGATAGGTTTAGGAATCGGAGGGTAGAGAGGGAGACAAAGAGTGGAAGGGGCGAGTCAGTGAGGGAGGGGTGGGGGAGTAAAGGAAGAGAAAGAGGGAGATGGGAGAATAGGAAGAGGGAGAGAGGGAAATATGAAGTGCAAAGAGAGAGAGATGGAGAGCGATGCATTTAATGAATGGAAAGACTTTCATAAGATTGGAGAAGGAAATCTCAAAAAGAGGAAGAAAAATTATATTTGTAAGAAATCGAAATAAAAAAATTGTTCCAAGAGATGAAAACAAATATTTTAAGATGATGCATGAAACCTAGGTATAAAGCCTACAGTGCAGTGTGCTTGCTTTTAGCCTCTTGATTGGCCTAGCTGAAAGTATATCCACGATTAAAAACCTAATCCCTTCATGAAACAAGGCGTTGAGGGCGCTCTTTCCCTTTTCTAAGCCATTTCCATTTGAGAAATGTGTGATAAATGTAATGTACATGCACATTTATTTAATTTTACAAAGGGAATACATATTTTTACTTCTGATTCAATGATTGGCATTGTTATGTGTCCTTGAACAGACCAATGATTTATTTGACAAAAATAATAAATAAACAAATAAATTAGCCACAAAGGCAAAATCTTATTCAGGAGATAAAAGTTGGAAGTGCAACAATGGCTGCTCCTTTCAAGGCCATAATACAGGTTTTTTGGAGAATTTTGAAAAAAAGAGTACCTTAGTTTTTAGCCAATAAATAAGTAATAAATGTTCAAAAAATCAAATGTTATGGTATTTGAAAGTAAAAATATTGATTATATTTATACATGCACAATGG
Organism: Strongylocentrotus droebachiensis; assembly: GCA_035222895.1. Taxonomy (NCBI): domain Eukaryota; kingdom Metazoa; phylum Echinodermata; class Echinoidea; order Camarodonta; family Strongylocentrotidae; genus Strongylocentrotus; species Strongylocentrotus droebachiensis. Next base: position 26,741 of record JAVYIG010012163.1, on the reverse strand, counting down.
ATTCAAATGTTAACAAGATATCTAATGTAATATCAAGAAGCATCAGAGCTATAAACAGATTGAATGATACTGTACCAGTGCAGGCGCGGATCCAGGATTTCTTAGGGGAGGGGGCCCAACTTTTTTTTTTTTTGCTCCCGAAAAATTTCAAAATTTGCCAACCCCCCAAAAAAGGAAAAATCACGTGTTTTTACATTATTTTTTTCTCAAGGGGGGGGGGGGGCGGGCCCCCGCCCCCCCCCCCCCTGGATCCGCCACTGTACCAGTGTACCTAAATATGTTGTATTGATGTTGTATAATAACAAGATTTTACCTCATTTGAATTATGGTAACATTATATGGGGATCGTGCAATATATATCTTTTAGATAGATTATTAAAACTACAAAAACAAAGAGTCCTTAGAGTATCATCACATTCTAATTCACGCTCACATAGTATGCCTACTTTTAAATGTTGAAAGTCTTGCCAATTTATGAAATATATGTTTATAATGTGGGAATATTTATGTTTTTACTTCATAACAAATTATTACAAAAATCATTTGATTTCTTATTTTAACATAATATTGCAGCATAGGCGCCAGAAGTGGGGGGGGGGGGGGGCAGGGGGGGCAGTTGCCCCCCCCCCAAAAAAAAAAAGTGGGGGGGGGGGCAAAACGCATTTTTGCCCCCCCAAAAACGCCCCCCCCCCCTCCCCCCTCTAAAAAAAAGAAGCAGTAAAGGAGTAAAGATAGTTTGTATTTTTAACCCAAAAGAACATAACAATAATACAAACCTGAATTAAATCACATATAAAATGCCATTCAAAGAAGAGGAAAGTAAACGGGAATTAAATTTCCTAAACATTGCGCATGTTACCTATATTTATAAATCGAGGTTTTTATAATAGCGATACGCGCATATCGTGGACATATTGTGAGAGAATGGGAAAGCGTGTCTGTTTTTTGTTATAGGGGTGAGAAGACATGAGCCCCTGAACGCTGGCGTACTGATGGGGGGAGGGGGTATTTCTTATTCGATACCACTGATTTACAAATGTTGCTGAAATGACATGATTTTCTGGTACGTTTCTCAATTTTTGTGTAAGTCATACCTTTTTATGCGTTTGTTGTAAAATTAAAAATTCCCAAATTTACAGTCGGGCGAAAAATATGCTTATTTAGAAGCCTTTATATGTCATGGTCTGCAAAACAGCTGGGCTCGGGGGCTTGAGCCCCCCCTCACTTTTTGAAAAAGTATGTTACAGAGAAAAAGAAAAATAGAAAAAGAGAAAAAATAAGTGACCTGCCAATGTCACAAATGAGGTATCAAAATATGCTCATCTGACCGTAATTAAATGCCTAAAACCCTCGAGCTTCCGGGGGCTCTGCCCCCTGGACAACACACCAATTAAGGGCCCTAAAGGCAGCCCCTGGATGATCATCTGACCGTAATTAATTACCTAAAACCCCCGAGCATTATACTCAGCTGACCGTAACTATCTAAAACCCCTGAGCTTCCGGGGGCTCTGCCCCCCGGATCCCATCAACGGCCATGAGGCGGCCCCTTGATGCTCATCTGACCGTAGTTAAACATTAAAACCTCTGAGCTTCCGGGGGCTTTGCCCCCTGGACCCCACCAAGGGCCCTAAGGCGGCCCCTGGATGCTCATCTGACCGTAATTAAATAGCTAAAACCCCTGAGCTTCTGCCCCCTGGACCACATCAATGGCCTTAAAGAGGGCCACTGGATGCTCATCTAAGCGTAATTAAATACGTAAAATCCCTGAGCTTCTGGGGGCTCTCATCCCTGGACTTTCCGCCAATTATTGACATGCCAGTTTCACAAATAAGGTACTTAATATGCTTATCTGACCTTAATTTAATGCCTAAAACACCCTGAGCTTCAGGGGGCTCAGCCCCTTGACCCCCTGTCTAGACTCAAGCCCTGGACCCCACGCCAATTTATGCTCTACCTGATCGTTATACTTCACTTTGAAAAACGTTCCGCAAGGCCTGCATGTAACGTGTAAGAGTGGTGGTGATGCAGATTTTTCTTCCCCCCCCCCCCCCCCCCTCCAAACGTTTTTGCTCATTACGTCACTGCCCCTGAAAAATGAGCCCCCTGGAACGTTTGCCCCCCTAATCCCAAACTGCTTCCGGCGCGCCTGCATTGCAGAACATAATTATAATACTTGTATTAAATTGATTACTGTGTTGCTTATGGAAACACCTCCTTCTCACGTAGTACCATTCGGTGTGAGGGCCTGTATTATGCAATAAATTGCCAAAATTTATCAAAGATTTTTACTTTTACGAGAAAATATGAGAAAAATTGAGAATAGACTAAGAGTAAGAGTAATTATTGTAATAGAATGTGAATACAAAATAAGTCTTGCTTTTTATTAATATCAATATATTGTGTCTTTAGACTTACATAAATGCTTCTAAAAAGTACACAAACTCTTTTTGATCTCGCCACATTTACATTGTATGTTTTTCAAGTTGTGTAAGTTTGTCCTTTTATCTTCTTAATTTACATGTAAATGTATTTGATGTTTGTTTCACTGTGTTTCTGTATTTTTTAATGCAAATGTGGAATTCAATTAAATTATTTTTTTTATTTTTTATATGTATATCATTGAATTTATATCTTTCTCATTTCCTCTTTCAGATGTGGCGTGGTAAACTGCAGGTTTTTTAAATTTTATTATGATGTAACTAATATGTTTCACTCTTCTGGTTCTTAGAGAGCACAAAGCTTAATGAATATGTGTAGCACTTTTGTTCAGTTTCCATCCATTTAGACTTTAAAAAATAAAAATCATATCTGAAAGAGCCTTTAGGAGTTACAATAGCTACACTTGATGCTACACTTACAGCAGTATTCTCTCTTTCTCCTCCTTTCTCTCTCTGTGTCTTTCCTCCTCTTCTCTCTCTCCTCGCCCGTCTCCCTCTTTCGACAGCTTCTCATACCACCTTTATAAATTTATACATTTCAACTCGTTGCTTCAGCCTCTCAGCTGTAATCGGCAAGTTCATGGTAGGTGGTCATTCAGTACTATAACTTATGTTGTTGGTAACATGGGACAAAATACCTTGTCTTGCACAAATACAGTACATGTCATAATCTTTTGTTGAAATTATGTCCTTATTGTAAATTTCAATGTTTATCCAAACATGTCTTTTCTCCCTCTTCTTCTATTTCAAGCTTTATCTTGTCTGTCTTTTCTATTTCCTTGTTGATTTTTAAGTGTGCAATGTTATTTCTGCTTTGTATATTATTATTATGCATATTACTGTATTATATCTATCTTTCTATGTATTGTATTTAAATGTATATTTTTTAATAAATAAACCAGTTCAAATTAAATTAAAATGACAATTTTAGTTCAATGAATTTCAATTCAACACTCCTTCAGCAAGAAAGCCGAAAAAACACTAAATCACAAAAAACAATATGAAACTCGTAGCAATTATGTGCTGAGAACAGACTTTATTAATCTGGCATTGACGTTCTTCGATCGATATGAGTTTGAGGGTAATCTTCTTTGCCCATTGTTGTGTGAGTGTTTGTAATCCATCGGTGATGGTTCTCCCTCCTCTGTGTGATGTCCAAGCACTTCTCACGGAGTGCCTAAGCCATTACAACGGATCCCAGGAGGACAGAAGCAATCTGGTACTGAACAAGTTTCTGAAATAGTTTTGAGAGTTGCAATGTGATCGCGTTTACGCCCTGACGGCGTACTTGCGCATGGGGTACATGCTGGCCTTGCGGATCTGTTTGCTGGTACGGCGGTTCAGCTCGGAGCGGCTGAGCTCACGGCGGATGGCTCGTGTCTTCTTGGGGCGGAGGTCCAGGGGCTTGAACTTGCGATTGCGGTAGTACTTTCGCAGCTCCACCTTCTGGGTCTGGTGCATGACGGTCCTCACACGGGCAATACTCTTGCGGATGACACAGCTGCAGAAACAGAACAAAAGAAGACACATCATTTAATATATCCCTCAACTCTCAATCTTTTTTTTTTAAACTCCTTGTATAATTGCACAAGGGGGACAAAACATTCTATATGACAGTCTTGCAAAATATCAGTGTGATTTTTAATTTTTTAAGTGTTAATTTTAATTGAGAAAAAAAAAACATTTGTATTGATTTTCGTCTAAAATCAGGCCAAATTTTCATTCAGGATCAATTAATAGGTGGGTTTTGACTTTGGACATCCCAGTTTAATATAAAAAATGTGTGCTGCTTATAGAACAATCAATCTCATTGAAATTATTACCCAGTTTGGACAACTTTGGTAATTTCGATCGGTGGCTAAAGTTGTGCTGCGCTGCACTGGTTGAAAAATGTCAACCTGTGAGCTGAAAAATTGACAAGGAGCCCTTGCCGGTGGGGGGGGGGGATGCTGTTAATCTACCCTATTGTAGTTACCCAACATAGTGATCAACAAGTATGGACCCCCCAAAACATGTCACAGCTTGAGAAGTGTTTCTAAAATTCTAGATTCCTTCAAGACTTTAAAGCCCATCTGTACTAGTTTGGCCAGGGGGGGGGGATTAGAACTCCCTGTAAGGTCACTGACAGATGGTTATCTCATCAAATCAGCTCTCAATTAACATAAGAAAAAGTGGATCATGGGGGACCAATGATCACCGATTAATCATTGTTTGCTATATAGAGGGTGCATAACCCCTGAAATACACAAATCTATACTCTCATCACGCCAGGTTATAGTTCCTAGTGGACCTTTTGGAAGAGACGAACACAAGGTACAAGGTACCTATAAGTAATGCAGTGGGGCTTTAAGAGATATTTGCACATTAGCAAGAGCACCTAATGGAAATTTATATGAATTTGCTTCTTGACTCACATCTTAGCAAGCTTGGATGCCTGGCCACCGGTCACCTTAGCGACTCGAAGCTGAGCCCATTCCTGCTTCAGCTTGTTGAGGTTCTCCTCCAACTCCTCCTTCTTCTTCCCTCGAAGTTCATGGGCCTTGATCCGTGACTGTGGAAAATACATTCATAGAAGTACATCTACATTACAAAACTTGTAACTGCAAGCTAAAAAGTGATTTCAAAGGCAAAGGCAAGAACATAGTTCTTGAAAGCCCCCAGAACATAAACTGAATGGAGCTCTGGCTTGGGCAAGCAGTACTGAGTATAGGTGCAAGGCTCATTTAGTGAATTTATCTCATTTGGGAGAAGAGAGGTTCTATTGCCAGACCAGAGGCTCCTGTCAAGGAATAAGTGCACAACTATTCTATTTCCAGGCTATTTTGTCTCTCTTTTTGTGAATTGGGTTGTAAACCAAAATGACATTTCTCTCTCTGTCTCTCTCTCTTGTTTACTATAAGTATTAGGGGGGGGGGTATGTGAATGATTATTTAGTTTTTTTTAGATTGGAAACATATATTCTATAATTGTTTATTAGGTTTTCCTTTCTGATAAAATATTTTAAAATCATTAACAAAATTGCCTGGAAATAAAATAGTTATACACTCATTACTATACACTCATTTTTGTTGGTTTCCATTTAAAATTATTAAAAAACTTGAATTCGGCGTAAATATTCACAATTGAATGACACACGCCCTTAAAACTAAAACAACAACAACAACTATCGATGTATATTGATATACCTCCACTGCTCAGCTGCCTTACATAGATCTACAAACTGTTAGAAAAAGTAATAAATTGACCCCATTGTCCTAATAAAAAAAAGCATCAGATTCGACCAAATAAGCTTCAAAGTTCAATGTTGACCTTGGACTAGTTATTCTGCATCAAGAAGGTATTTAAGATCAATTTTAGTATCCTTGTAAGTCATTTTAGTCTTATTTAGAATGTTCTTGAAGTTTTTAGTCATTAGGAGTGAGCGCTGGTCAGAGTATGAGGATCACCCAAACAAACGAGGATATTCTCGTATACGCTGACAAATCGCATCCTAAAAAATAAGAATCTTCCACATTTTCGCGGATGTCTTTTTCTTCGGCGCTCTGGGGGTTTAGGGTTCCTGATCCGCGAGCTAAAATTGCTAGAAATGTATCCCGCGTAATAAAATACCCCCAGTTCACCGTCCACTTTTGTGAGTGGTCTATCTTCCCGAGGATTTATCCCTCATAACATGAAAGTCTCTATACAAAGTCAATGTGAAATGCATCAAGAATATCATTGCGGAATCTGTTTTTTTCGCATTGCCAATTGGAAATCAGAATTGTCAGCAAAAATGTGGACGATCCTTATTTTCTTGGATCAGCGGTCCTACTGCCACTGGTAAGCGAGAAGTGCATCATGGAGCATCATCGTTTCTCGCATCGCCAATGTGATTTGTTCGCGTTCACAAGGATATCCCCGTTTATGCGGACGATTCATAATCATATTCTTGAACCAGCACCCCTACCGATGTTTAATCTGGCCAAAATCTGTGGAATTATTGGTTACATGTCATCAAGTGTCACTAAAGTTCCGATTTTCAGTGAATTCTGAGCCGAAGGTGTCTCAACATTTTTCTAACACACAAATACGCTCGAGACAGTCAAGTGCCGAAATCAAAATCCCACCAACATTGTCAATGTCATTCACTTTTGTCACATTCTCACTCGTTTTTCTCTTCTTTTAATAAACTGGTATAACTTTACGTTTATAAATTTTAATAACTATTGCATGATAAGTGCAGAACAGAATTGACCCTAGATCTAGATAGAGTCTATAGACCTTTGGTTTTTTGTTTTCTTTTTCGCACTCGGTGCACTGCAGACAAAAAATAAAGCGAATGGGACTACGACAGAGTGGAAATTATAAAAATATACTTCATTTCGATTAAAGGGGGGAAATCAAGAAGAAAAACTTCAACATTTATCTAAAAGTACATAAATATAATTTTATACAGATTACTCATTCATATTATTTGTTTAAAAGTATGGATGGTGGAGTAATTCAAGAGATTTTAAGGGATTTTAAGTACTCTTTCTACGGTCGTACCATTATGATTTTCCTCGGAGATGCCAAAAAGGTCGTTGGTACTAAAATACACTTGTACTTCCGTTTCACTGAAAGGGTTTACTTCCGCCTTGTGATATCTTTGTGCTCACCCTGTAAGTGATATGTCGTAATACACGCGCTCAAGAGCTTATCTCAGTAGCTGAGTTACAGCAATACGCCTACTAATCAGGAAGAACATTCAGTGCGAGAGAAAAGGATCAGGGAGTAGGAGACCAATAATATCTATCACAATGTCTAAAAGTACAAGTACAACAATTTTTCGTAAAGTAAATATAGATGAATTTGATGAAAATAATTACCAAGATGAAGTGGTAGAGGCCGATCAAGTCGCTGTACCAGCCGAAGAAGAAATTGAACGACTACTGAACAGGTAATAGACTTGTAATAATTACTCCTACTTTTCAGTCACACGCCCAACTCCAAGCGGGGCCGGGAAGGCCAGGGCAGGGGCAGGTCTAGGCAAGGGCCCCTCTCGCCCGGGATGGCTGATGGTGCTGCTAAGCTGAGCTGCGCGAGTAGTGCCACTGTTATTTATTAGTGTGTGGATGGATTGTGAATGAAAATTATAATGAGTGTTCACTATTCACACAACATAATTCTATTTTTTATTTTAGCTACGAGGAAGCAAGGTTGCACGTACAGACAATAAAAAACACATCATAAATTTAATATACCGAAATAGGGCTTCAACAGGGTCAACACTCCCCCCTAAATCATGATGTCACGAATAAGAAACAAGTAAACATTATATTTCACGGAGATGGAGATATATTGGTCATGTACTAAATAAATGAGATGGACATGAATAAATGCAGTGAATAAATAAAGCTTACGACAAAGTAGAAATGATGACGAAAGTTCAATAAAGATGATGACAGATGATGAACGAGGTAGGGGGGAGGTTCCTTTTGTTACTGTTTCAAATTACAGAATTTTGTACAAGGTATATCTAGACCTATGTAAAAACATTGTAAATAACAATTTTGCTATCTGAAGTTCTGAACAGTAAAACCAACCATCGGGGAGATTTTACTCTGTATTGATTGGAGTAATATTAAAAGCCTTCTGAGCTGAGCCTGTTACTGTAGTCAAATTAAATCAAGTTCAACTTCAAAATATGCATTAAGTTTATCCGTCCTAATTTGTCTTAACTTCGATTTCAGAGTATGCAGAAACAAGGTTAACTAAATAATTTTACTAAAATCATTGATTTAAAAAAGAAGCTTTGAAACAGTTTACATACCTCATCCCCCACCCCCAATCATAAAGTATTTTGTCTTACCTTTTTTTCTTCCCCTTTATTATAATTTCCTTTTTCTCTCTCTCTTTTCTTTTCTTTTTTCAACAGTAAGAAGAATGTTGATGCATTGCAGCTTCTTCTGCGAAACGCACCAATCACGTCAAAGAACCAAGTAGATAAAGTGAGTGATAAAAAAATGGAGACACAGGTGTGAGGTACATAAAGATGTGTCAAAATGTGCAAATTCATTGTATCATCATCAAGTTTAAATTTTTGTCTTGGTAGATTAACGTGTTTTGCTGTAAATTCTGTGCAAATTCATTGTATCGTCATCATCCAGGAAAGTTTATGTTGTTGCCCTGGTAGATAAACATACTGTAAAACCCATAAACAGTCAAATACAAGTCTGTTACTCTTATAGGAAAAGCAATTATACAGGTAACAACAGTAAACAATATCATATTCACATAAATATGGAACAAATTTAATAGTGAGGCAACGCGATAGCTCAGTTGGTAGAGCAGTGGTCTCGTAATCCGGCGACCCGGGTTCGAAACCAAGTCGATGCGCTAGTGCCCTTTGGTAATGCAATAATCCTCATTACCAGGTCCCTCAGAGAGGACCTAAAGCTGTTGGTCCTCTGGTTGCTTACTAACAAACTTTATGCTTTCTTAGCAGTCGGGTAAAATAACCACCACCACCATGTTTCACAAGGCTATAAAAGATAACTGATACATGTAGTGGGGGTTGCAATAAAAATTATTGCAGAGTGTAAAATTGCAGAATTGAGAATGAGATATATGCATACTCTTTAAAGTAAAGAGGCTTATTTCCAGATTTTGCTGTGGAATTCTTTTTTAACAATATGCCTTCTTTGCCTTGTACCCAGAAAGTTTTTATTAACAGGTAATGTTATTTCCATTATTCTGTCCAATTTTGTGCACAGGACAAGGCACACCAACTTGTGATCAGAGTACTCACAATGTTCAAAACATCAGAGGTCGGCGATGCGGTGAACTCATTAGATAGCAACTCCATCGATATTCTGATGAAGTACATCTACAGAGAGTTTGCAGCACCCTCAGAGAAAAGTGCAAGCGTCTGCCTGACATGGCATGAAAAGGTGAGATTAGTTTATGAATATCTTACACTAGGCCTGAGTCAATCCGTTTAACCGACGGTTATCCGACCGCATTCATCAAAACCGTTTGGCATTTCTTGCTCCGTTTAACCGTTATTTGTATACATTTTGGAATGTGCTAATAGCCGGTGATAAAGATAATCAAAGAAACCGCAGTGTAATGTTACACCCTGGCCGCTGCGCGCCAGCTTTCTGGCAGCAGTAATCTCCATGAATGAATTTGTAAACAAAACAACCAGCCCCCTTATCTCTTTTCTCACCCTCTTTATTCCCTTCTCTCTGCAATGTGTTCATCGCTCATGTACCTTTTCTTATTACTGCACTCTCTCATGTCCCTGCATGCCTGGTCCATGCAGGTACATGCTAGACCATACATGCTCTCTCAGTCACACACACATGTACACACAAACCTCCAGCGCCCAAATACACTGTACATACACACAGATAGAGAGCGCATGCTTATCACATGCACACATGTGGGCGTGGCTTCTTGACCTCCCCCTGAACTGGGTACGGTGAAAGCACGCACGGTCACCAACCTGTAATTTATGCTGGTATCAAACTCCACCCACATAGCTAGAGAACCTTCCTGATTGGTCACTCACTTGGATCAGCTCATTGCAGGGTGTGTCTTAGGTGTGTGTGATACACACTTCCACATAATTTCATATGGCAATGATACATGCAGGGAGCTCACTCCCTGACCACTTGCAAACATTGCATTGCAAAGGCATATATAAACACGTCACGGATCAAGCTATCTTCACAGAGTAACTTTGCAAGGTTAATCATGATATCAGATTCAGATGAGGAATAATAAGACATGTTTTATGTTGTTCATTACTGGTCTCTGTTTATCAGGATGACCCAATTTTTACCATAGTCCGGCTCGGAATGCTCAGCCTGACAGTCTGAAGACCAGCAGGGTTCCGAGCTACAGCACTATTACAAATACTGTATTTTCACTTTTTCAGATTATTATTAAACGGTTAAACGAAACCGCCCGTATACTTTTAACGGTTATCCGTTTAGCACAAAAACCGTAATGACTCAGGCTTATCTTACACACAAATGACAAGGGGCAGGATTTTGTAAAAGAGGGGGCGGAATATTCCAAAATTTGCTAACCGGCCAAACGAAGGTTTATCACAATTTTTCTTTGCCTTTTTACTCAAACATTTTTCAGACCAACTCACCCCCCCCCCCCAAAAAAAATAAAAAATAAAAATAAATTAAAAATTAAAAAAAAAAAAAAAATCCAACAACAACAACAACAAACTAAACAAAGAAGGTCATCTGGATTTTTTTCAGGCTCTGTTTAATCCAAAATTAGCGCTCACAAAGTAAAATAATAGACATCACCTCAAAAGGTAGCACATGTCCATCCAGTTGCCAACGGTACATGTAAAGACGACATCAAAGGCAGGATTGTGTTTGAAGCATCCAGTCCAGAGGCGAGAGAAATTTAATTGAATCAATTTGCTTTCTACTAACGTAAGTTTCATGAAATATAAGGATAAAAGGATGAAACACATGGGTGTCTGAGTATCAGACACCTATGTGTCTGATACCCATGTGTGATATACAGTACATGTCGGCCCCTAGTCCCCTACCCTTTTTGCTTGTCTGTACATGCATCTAGGCATACAAATCCACTGTTTATAAGATTGGAATTTTGTCACCGGTACATTGATTTTAATGTATGTCATTATTTTTTACCTGAGCTCTTTTTTTTTTGTTTTGGTTTACCAGAGCCCTCTTGGACGTTTCTAGAGCTAAATCTCTCACTGCCTCATGTATGTCTTTTGCTGATAATATGAGTAGTGCCTGAAATTAAAGTTTAGACCCACGGAATTCAGATAATTTAACATGATGGGGCCTCACGTGTACAGAACTACAGACCCTTAAAATGACAACAAGCAGTCACCCCCTATGGAAGTAGTGAGTGTGGAGCCCTGCTATTAGAGGTAGAGGTGTTGTGGTCTAGTGGATAAGTCGCCCAACTGCAGATCTCAAGGTACAGGGGTATGAATCCCACCCCTAATGTCCTTTGGCAAGATGTTAATCTACATTTGCCACTCTCCACCCATTTGTTAAATGGGTACCCAGTAGGATGCGAGAGTTAATATGGTTAGATGAGCAAGTGTGCGCTTGTAATAATGATGCCTGGGTGGAAAGCTCCCCAGGGAGTGGAGGATGTGCATACATTATGTCGGGTAAGCCTGAATCCAATGACTGGGGTAATAATATATCTGTAAAGCACTTAGACACATTGTTGATGTATAAAGTGCTACATACATTGTGTAAAAGCCGAATATTATTGTTGTTATTATTATTATTATTATTAGGCTGTAAACTTTTATCAGAATGTCCTTTTTCTCTTGCTTGGAATCACCCAATTAACTAACAAATTCATTGATGTTTCCTTTCCCTTGATTCAGGTGTATGCAGTTGGTGGTGTAGGCTCAATCATCCGGGTTCTGACAGACAGGAAAGGGGTTTGATTATTTCCAGCTTCAGACTAGTATATTTTGATCTTTTTATATACCTGATTCTAGTCAACAAACGTGCCACAATTACAAATGTAGAGTTTTGTAAGGTGGATCTGTAATGCCACATTTCCTTTCATTCTTTAGTATGCATTCCATCTGCATTTTTGTTTAGTAGGTCTTAAGTATAGTGTGAATCAGAAAAAGGAAAACCCCAATCTATCCAATAATATCTACATCATAGGCTACATGGAATATTTGGATAGACCGGATTACAACTATCTTTAGAGTTGAACATGGGGTTCCTTTTTTATGACTCACATTGTATAGTCATATCAAAAGACATTTTTTTGGTCTTTTGGACATTAGCTGTGATCGCTTCACTCAATCATATGGCACCATAAACATATTGGATTCTGTTGATTAGAATAAGATTGAATTCGGGTAGGCTGTTCTAAATACAAAATATTGATTTGATTTGATTGCCCACATTGTAATGAAAGAATGTTATTCTCTGTAAAGTGATGAGCTTCTTTCTCTGATTTTCGCTCCAGGCATGTTTTCAGCACACATAAACAATGTTAAAGGGTTGCAATTGGGTTATAGCCTCTTAGGTTTCGGGTTAGGCTATAGTAAGCATTAGATTATTGTCCCAACTTTCTATATGATACATCATTTTTCAACACATGAGACTATACATGTCTTTTACAACTATCTATTATGTACGCAATCAAGAGTATTTGAGTAGGAAAGGTAAACTGGCATAGATATATTGCTGGTTTTTTTATTTTTTTTTTGTTGATTTTTTTTAATTTTTTTAATGAGGCACCCATAAATGTTGTCATTTAAATGAGAATGCATTGAAATTAGGAGAGGATTATCTTTTGTAAGGACAAAAAATAGCCCATTTATCATGTAAATGATCTAATTCATAAGATATATTGAATATGAATTTGCTTGAAGACTTTTGTTAGCATATACCATTATACCTGTATCCTAACTCTTTGAAGCTAGTTGAAAATTTGATAAAATTTAATTAAAATGCATGTTGGTTCAAATGTATAACTGAATGTCTGCTTATGCTAAAAATTTGAAAAATAGTATCATAATAAACGTTAATTACTTTATGTTTTAATATTAGTTTCAGACATGACTTGAGATGTTTTGTTTATTTCTCATTTTCATTATCATGGGAGAAACTTAGCAAAGAAGCAAGAAATATAGGACATAAGCACTATCTAAATTGTTACCTTTGCATTAAACCAAAGTATTAAATGAGACTAGTAATCTCTACTTGTAGCAAGTATTGCATTGTAAAGGGCATATTTTGAGGGAAATATATTTGTCTAAATATTTGTAGATTACCTACTTACATTTCTAAGTGAAATATCAATAGTGTTATAGAATGTTCTACTTCTAATTAATACTATTGATATATCCAGAGAAACTGTGTATATGTCATTTGTAGCATTTTATTTCAATTATCTATAAAACGATGCCATTTATATAAAAAGAAACATTAAAATATAATGCACAAAAATAGCTGTTTCCATATTGATTATTTTGTATTTTGTAGTGAGAGAAAAAGGCAGAGAGAGAAAGAGAGAAAGACAGGCAGGTGGGGGGAGGGCGAATGAAGAGATTTTGTTTTAAAATGTGTGGCTTGGGAGATGGATACATGATGTAAGTAGGAAAAGAATGAACAGAAGTAAAAAAAAAAAAAAAAAAAAGATTACAAAAAAAAGAGAAAGAGTTAGAGAGCAAATGGAAAAAGGATGTAAAGAGAAAATGGAGAGATGGGGTGGAGAGAAGGAGGAAAGTAATGGCTGCCTGTAGCTTCAAATGCAAAGGGAAGAAAAAGGTATTACACCCTCAAATTTGCTGTTGTTTTTCATCATTTGAATAGTTTTAGTAAATACTTTTGCTCAACATCTTTCTCTTTAAGACAGTAAACAGAATAGTTTTGATGAACAGTATCACAGAGCAACATTGATATTCAATGTGCGACTTAATTGTCTTCCATCTTCTTCCTCTCCCTCTCATTCTTTTTTTAAAAACTTTCCAAATTTTAACTTTTTTTTCCTTCTGCTCCCATTTCACCAGCCTTTTGATAGTAATTACACAGCTGCATCTGGTTCCTCTCCAAACTCTTATTGCTTCATCTACTATGGTGAGCCAGAGAGCATGAATTATTTCTTCCCCCCCCCCCCTACTCCCTCTCTCACCCCTCCTTCCTCTTGTTCTTTTTCTTCCTCCTCCCACTCTCTCTCCCTCCTCCCACTCTCTCTCCCCTTCCTTCTTTCTCTCTCACCCCTCCTTCCTCTTGTTCTTTTTCTTCCTCCTCCCACTCTCTCTCCCCTTCCTTCTCTCTCTCTCACCCCTCCTTCCTCTTCTTTTTCTTCCTCCTCCCACTCTCTCTCCCCTTCCTTCTTTCTCTCTCACCCCTCCTTCCTCTTCTTTTTCTTCCTCCTCCCACTCTCTCTCCCCTTCCTCCTTCCTCTTCCTCCTTTCTCTCTCACACCTCCTCCCACTCTCTCTCCCCTTCCTTCTTTCTCTCTCACCCCTCCTTCCTCTTGTTCTTTTTCTTCCTCCTTTCCACTCTCTCCCCCTTCCTTCTTTCTCTCTCACCCCTCCTTCCTCTTGTTCTTTCTCTTCCTCCCTCCTACTCTCTCTCTCTCTCTCTCTCAACCCCTCCACCTCTCTTATTCTTTCTCTCTCTCCCCCGTCTCTCCCACCATCAACCTTATTTCCTTCAGATTCCCAAATCTGTACAAAAATAATGAACACTTACGGAGAGTTAGTCAAAACGCTTCTCCAATACAGTAAATTCCAATAAAATGTAAGAGTGACATTTTTTGTTATTTGTTATTTGGCCATCAATTATGCCACACATGTACACGAAGTCAACATGTCTTACAAATGAACAAACCGCACAACACTTGTAACAATTGACAAACCAGATTTCCAAATAGAAAAAAAAAAAAAAAAATGGATATGGCTATAACTCTACATGTTCTAACTATCATAATTTGTTGATCTACATATACTTGGAAAATATGTTCCAGAAATTTGAAGATTTTTTTTTCTAAAAATATCTCTCAACTTATACTGGTAGGAAATGTAAAAATTCCCCCAAATCAATATCAAGTGTTTATACCTGTAAATTATTGTGACCGCAATAGTAAGGATAACTTAAAAGGAAAAAATATATATAGGTTGAGTGAAAAAATATTCATATATTTAGTATATAAGACAGTAGACACAATTAAATATCATTTCACTGCTGTAAGTCTAGTGGGAGGAAATGGTTCTTAGAATCACATTCTGATGTTGTTAACAATTAGAGTTTTACAAATAGGAACCAACGTTCTAGAAATCAACATTTTGTATTCACTTATTTCTAAGTATTATCGCACAGTAAGTGCACACCTAACTTTGTTTAAAAATAGGAAAAGCATGATGTGAAGATGCATGTACTTATTAATACTTGTTAACCACAATACAGTCAAGTTTCTGCATCAAGCTATTAAATCTAACATCACTTCTCCCTCCAAAAATATCAAAAAATAAGGATTTAAAAACAAATACATACCGGTAAACATACACATACATTTAATACATAACACTGAATCAAATTCAATTAATTTGTTTAATGAAGGAAACTGCCTACGAGAGCTATCTCCATTAAATAAGGTAAGTAGAGACAAAATAACTTTTCACATCTGGCCCTTTTTCATAATAACTACACACACACCCAAAAAAAACCTCTCTCATCCTATGAAAAAAATTATAAAATAAACTATCAAAAGGCAAGATAGAAATACTGGAATAAAGACCTGGGAGCAACATAAGACTGAATCACAAGGTCGAGGGTTCAAATCTGTGCCAGGTGCATATGTGATATATCCTTAGACAAGGCATTGTACCTACAGTTGTGCCTCTCCTTCCTTGTTATTAATAGGTACTTGGCATGATTTATTCCTTTAAAAAATACACTGTGCTCTGGTAATGGCAGCAGGGAGCTAAAGTTTGGTTGAGGTGACTAAGACATATCTATCAGGCCCGACAGAAAGAAAACATGGAGAGGACCATCTCTAAGTCTGGAAACATTATCATGGCTTATGAGCTTAAATCCTTGACTATCAGTACATGTAAATACTAACTTGACAAAAACGATGAATAAACATCTTTAGAAGATGAGTGATATTCTCAAGAATTTAAATGCCCAGCACCAGTTGAGACACACATCAACCATTTGAGCTTTAAATACAACTAGAAACTTTCTTTATGAATTAAAATGTGCTGTACATACATCATGTGCAAAACTCTACAAGCACATACATTGAACCTCTCACATACATGTATATATCCACAGTATAAGGCATGACTTACGTTGTTTCCCTATTTTACTGCAAACTATATTAATGTAAATATCATCAACCAGCAAATTCATAACGTCCATCTACTTTAAGGTGTGCTCTATAGTACCACGTTAATCCCAAAAAAAGAAAAGAAAAAGGAACAAATCCTTTTACAAAAATAGAATCATATAACAAAGGAAAACACAGTCATTCCCTAAGAGGATGAATTAAATTCTTTGAGATGCAAAATATAAATATCATCCAAGAATCAGTAGATACCTATTGCATGTATCTCAATAGAGTAGTAAATTAATCATCCATTTTGCCTTGGTAAATATACAAATATGCAAGCAATCATTATCCTTTGAAAAGTAGAACATGTATACCTGTACAGTTACATGTAGACCAGCATACAATCAATGTACATATAGTATGAGTTTGATGTTACTGTACATAAATCAGCCCTTATACATCAGTATATTTTGCAAGGCATTGCGTGTACAAACAAATGTGAGTTTCACATTGAATCTTGTGGGACAGAATATGCTATAGTTGTGTGTAAATCATAAAAACTTGAAGTCATGGCAACAATACCTACATTTGAAGAGGAAAACAAAATCATGGTCATGTAGGGATTTCATAAAACAGAATTTTGCAGTCTCGCAGCACCTCAGAATAGAGACACAATTTTGGCAAATTCCTGGATTGGATTACCTTACATTCATAGTGATATTTACATACAAACATGGTGTATTCTTGCAAAAAAATATCACCTAAACAAAACAAGGGTTACATAACTCAATACATGTAAAATATTTGGTCCAGTACTTAATTTGTAGCACTGTTGTACATCAAATTCTCTTTCTTTAATATTTAATCTTTTTGAAGCGAAGAAGCCTTTGAAGAATCACTTCTGTAGAAAAAAACTTTTTATTTGCCAGATACATGTAGTTTTCACACTGTACAAGTCTTTGATAGAGGGTAAGTAGTTTAGCGATATTATTCATACACATGTGTACATTATGAATATTCATGTGTACAAGATAAATATTCATGCGTACATGAGGAATATTCATGCGTACATGATGAATATTCATGTATAAATGTTGAATATTCATGTGTACAATGTCAAGAAAACAACCTTTCACAGCATAATGTCATGTCAATTAAAGTATGATATAGGAAGGTAACCAGCTTTAATAGCTTTGAATGTTATAAACCCAAAGTTCTGACAACGAATTCTTAAATATTATTCCTACCCTGAATGCCACAAGCAATCATGTCTGTTTGCTACGAAACACCATCAACATCCATTTTTTTTCCTTTTTTGCAAAATAACTACATAACAGACAGATAACTGGAGCTGTCTCGTGGAATTCATATACTGTACAAACTTAAAGGACTACTGTCAAGTCACAGAGGCATTTCTTTGGTTTCTGCCGCCATGTTCAAGGGACGAGAATACCAAAGTGGCAGAGAATGATGGTGGAAGAAAGGTGCAAATGTGAAAAAAGAAAAAAAGAAAAGGTGCGACACTAGTAAATCCTTGTTCAGACATGATTCGGTATTAAAACCGCCTAGAAAAAGCCACAGCAGCAAATTATAAATGTAAGTGCATGGCAAACTGGGGAGAAGAAAAAGTAGCAGTTAGCAACAATCGCCCCTAAACTTAAACATACATATACCTATTTATCTGTGAGCTCCAAGATACAGAAATGTGAAGCGCACTAACCTTGTGTCATCCTTCTTCTTCTTTTCATTTTTTACAAAGGCAGTTATTTTAAAGACATTTTAGCATGTCAAGAATGAAAGAGGCTTTGAAAAAGTCATTCTAAAACCGTCTGCCTCAGTGCCATGACAGCGTCACTCCTAAATACACACAATGATAGATAAGACATGGTTTGCTGCAATTGCATTATAATACACTATATTCCCAATGCTGATAGGAGACGTACACGTGTACTACCAGTCCTTTTTATGCTCGTCCATGCTGACCCCGCCCGGCCCGAGCGCTACGATGAGTAGCAAGCCCCCGATGACGGAGAACGTCTGGAAAAAATCGTACTTGAGGAAGTCTCGCATTGGCCGGTAGGCAGGGATGTTCCACCAAGCGTTGACGTAGAAGTTAAAGATGGTGAGCCAGAGGACGAGGATGAGGGCGGAGAGCTTGGTCTTGTAACCGATGGCGACCAGGACGATGAGGACAGAGCCGACGAGGTTCTGGGTGATCTGGAGAGGAGTGAAGTCGAAGCGGAGCAGCGTCATGAACATGAGGACGAGCATGATGCGACCGCTCAGCTGCATGTACGTCTTGGGCTTGTTGGAGCCTGTGTCGGGAACACCGGCAAACATACTCTTTCCCTCCTTCCTTGACTCAGCGAGGAGAAGTATGACACCGCCAACCAAAGCTATATTCCTGTATAAATCAAATGAACGGTAAAGACATTATCTAATCGGGAAACATTAATTAATGCAATTATATTGTACATACAGAATATTTTGATTAATATTTTGAAATACATGTACAGTGTAGGTTTTATATAAATTGTCTTACATTTCCCATCGTTTCATCAAACTAAGCATGTAATATGCATCTTCGTAATTTGAATATATGATACAATCTATTAATTGCATGCTGCAATAAACATATCAATATTAATATTTAAAATATTAAGCACATTAAGGTTTGCATCCTACTGCGTACCCATTTAAAGAGAAGGTTGAGTTCTGGGAAGAGGTGACAAATAATTTGTGAGCGTTATCATTGTATTTTGCAAGTGTGGAAGAACATCAGATAAAATGTTCCCTGAAAAGCATGGCTTTTCAAATGCCTTAATATTCTAAATATGGCATATAACATCATAAAAAAATCGGAACATATTTTTATGCCACAACTTTGTGTAGTCCCATATACATCTTTCTGGTTACAGTGCTTGTTACTTTACCAAGACTGGGCCAAATTTCTTATCATTTTGAAGATTCCAGAACCTTGCAGTACACACCAATACTTATATGGTAGATGATCAACCTTTTCTGATCGATTCCACAACGTTTCTTTCACAATGCAATCGCATGACCAGAACTCAACTTTATCTTTAACACCAGGGTGAAGAGTAGCAAATGTACATAAATACCTTTTCAGAGGACAAACAAGTACCATGCTGTGCCGGGGCTCAAACCCATGACCTTCGCATTCCTAATCAAGTGTTTAAACCACTCAACCAAAAGACATTGCTATACTTTTAGAAGAATTTATCAGGTAATATGAAAGGGATTTCTAATGGGAAAAAATGAAACAGCATGTAGTTTCTGAAATGAAAAGACAAATTTCTCACCTCATAAGAAACTTCACATCCCACAGAATGCTGTAGGCTATAGTCTGCATAGAGAAAGAGAAAGAGAGAGAGAGAGAGAGAGGGGGGGGGGAGAGAGAGAGAGAGAGAGAAAGAAAGAGAGAGAGAGATACAAATAAAATTGTTATTTACAAATTTGCATAAAATCAGAGTGTCATCAATTTAACTTATGATTTCGAAAAACATTGTTTTCATTCAGCAATCTTCGGTACCATTATATTAGCTTGTTTAATCTTGTTCTTGCATCGAAACATGCAATTGATGCATTTTAATGAAATTTGTATTTATTCTAAATATCACAAGCTCAATGTGTCCTGATCAAAATTTTGACAGTATAAATACATACATGTACTGCAATTATCAACGTTTCATTGTAAGTATTTTGCATGTAATTGTAATGTTTCTTTATCAAACAAAATTTGCCAACCCCCCCCCCCCCCCCAAAGGAAAAAAAAAAACTCACTAATATCACAAGTGGAAGCAGTTATTGCCACAAATGTTCATAGAATATCAGACGTCACAGTCAACATTTTCTATATACACTGCATATGACATTAGTTGTAATTCTTTTCGTCAACAGATGATATGAAATTGTTGTTCCTTTTCTTCCAGCTGACCTGAATACATCATTATTTTGTAATTATGCTCTGGCATGGCTGAATGAGATGGCATGTTTATAATAGTTACTATCATAATTGTGTTTGAATTAGTCTAACAGTTTGACAGTATTTAGACTTGACCTCAATGACATCATATTCATGTCATTCACCAATACCCGCCAGGCTCTCCCCATTTGTCCCCTGCCTCCAATCCAATTCCTCTAAATATTAAATCTTACATGTACATTATGATCAGGACATTGCCACAATTATGCTTTGATTCAGTTCATATAGAGTATGAACATTAGTGAAAATTGGTTGCATACACTGTACATGTACTAATTTTATCTTTCTCTTATGAAATATCAATTAACTCTCTCGTTATGTTGTACATTTATCTATGTTTCTTTTAACTTTTCGTATTCTGATTTCTAATTTTTTTATCATGCCATTTAATTGGCAAAGATGATCAAGCTCGCCTTGCCCTGATATTGACCGTTTACGGATCCTCCTCTTTTTCATCAATTAATTGATCGTTTTCATAACACTTTCACCCAATGAAAGATAAAAAAGTGCATGGTTAGCTTTTCTTCCCCTGATTAGACTGACAAGACTTTCACTTCCTGTCTCTTACGGGTGACTCATGCCCCACTTAACACCCAGCCACACACACTGAATGCCTCGATTATCCAAGGTGATCTCTACAAAACTATCAAGATTAATAATCCAAGTCAACAGAAATCCTTCGGCTTATCATTTTCATCCCGCTTCATCTCCGAGCATCACCCCAAACAATCAGTTAATACAGAGCTCGAACAACCCAGGATGCGACTGAAAGTGCAGTGCCTGGTCTGTTTAAAAACAAAACGTCACTCTGAACCTCACTCTGAAGTTCAAGAAATCATTAATTTCATCATAGATTCTGTGAGATGTGTCCTTGCAGCTAAGACAAAAAGGAAGTTTCCCCTCAATAGATCTCTATGATATCCAGTTATCCACTTGCTAGACATATGTAGGGAAGTCATTTTTATTTTCTTGTTCCTATAAACACCAAACAAAAATCATGATGCAATGCGTACTTGTAAACTGTGATTTCTTCTTAAGTAGAGGCTTTGAAAAATTAAACTACATATATCATTGTTTTTTAATTAAAAATTGTCTGCTTGAAATTTGTTCCTGTCAATTCATTATCTTTCCAAAATGATGATCGATGAAAACTATGTTTAACATAATGCAGGCTACAATACATTGTTTAACAATGTTAAATCTGAGATGCATGGCCCTACCTGTTATCAGTGTTTGTGATATGGTATTGAAGCCCTAAAAAAAATTGCGCTTCTAAAAATGATCATGAAGTGCCTCAAAAAAGTAAAAATCTTTGAGTGACCGGTTTTACCAAACTCTTTTTCCCCAATAGACTGTAGTTTTATAGAAACCGCTAGGACAACGAAAAATGAAATTTTGATTTCCAATCATAAATATCTTGATAATCAGACAGGCGATCAGCTTGTTAAAGTCATGGGATTCATGACTGACCTAAAGGTTTATAATTATCATTGCAGCATGAGCTAAATCCAAGATTTTGTTTCAGAATCTGAGGCAATGTTACTGAGTCCGTTTAAATCAATTTATGACACTTTCATGTAACAATGCCAGGGTAAAGAGGACCCATGTTACAGTCAAGTCTTGACTACAAAGATGAAGATTAGTTCTGTTCTTACCTGAAGAGCAATGATGAAAAATAAAAGTCCACAAGCAGCGGGTACTTGTTGTCTACTCAGCACCATGATACATCCTACTATTTGACCCACAAGGTTTATCAGGACAAAGATAGTACTGAAGAGAAAAAAGAAAAGAGAAACATATGAACAAAACATTAAAGACCGTCAACACTACTGGGCCAGAAGGGATTAGACCACACAGCGAGGTCACTGACAGGTGGCTATCTCATTAACTCAGCTCTCCACTAACATAAGAAAAAGAGGATCATGAGGGACCAACAGGCACCGATTGGGGAAGTTTTCTATATAGAGGGAGCAAGTAGCTACAAGTAGGACAGTGGGGCTTTAATGTATAAATATTGATTTGAGGCAGGTACTTTGTACCGATTAGAAAAATGACAAACAGATGTACATAACATGAATTTATAAATATTGATTTGAGGCAGGTACCTTGTACTGAATAGAAAAAAGAGAAAAAGATGTATAAAACATAAATTTATAAATATTGATTTGAGGCAGGTACTTTGTACTGATTACAAAAATGAGAAAACTGATGTACATGTACATAACATTAATTTATAAATATTGATTTGAGGCAGCTACTTTATACTGAATAGAAAAAAGAGAAATATATGTACAAAACATAAATGTATAAATATTGATTTGAGGCAGGTAATTTGTATCTGTCTTATTTTTTATTGATCCAGAAGGTTAACCAGGACAAAGAAAGTACTACAGAGATAATGAGAGGACCGGATATAACATAAAGAGTAACATATTGATACATGTAACTATCTACTTGATTTGACAGGAAAAGGAAAACTGTGTGGTCGTGGAGTTGGGTTTACTTGTAAAATGCAAACACCCAAAGAGTTGTGGAAAATACCTCATCTGGGGAGAGGGGGGGGGGGGGTGGTAGTAGGACACTCTTTTTAATATACAAATATAATAACAAAAGATCAGTGGAAGCTTCAAGAAAATGTGTCAATGTAGAATAATTATAAACAAGGCTCCTATATATAGTACAAGTATGTACACTACATACATGTATAATTCCTCACTTGACTGAGTTATAAGGCATTATTCCTACCATCATCAAACTCAGAATACCATTCTATCTGTTAGTGTTGACTACTTGACACTACTTTCAAATTAAGCTCTTTCAGCATTAATCAACATTATCATAATTGATCATCTGGCATAATGGCTATATGCTGGAATTGGCATGGACTTTGTGAATCATCATTATCAAACTACTAGAGCTATTTTCATTAACAAACATCTGTATACATCTTTTATGCAATGCTCATTACATCTGAATTACTCCTAGCATTTCCAAAAGAAATCCTAGTATATGCTGATGAAGCATTTCTACCTAATTTAGAAATGATTATAATTTTATAATGAAACTCATCCTTTCATGAATAAAGACACTCTGCAAAACGAAAATATGACATTTCATTTCATATTTTCGTATCAACTGGCTGACAGACTTGGCAATAGTTTTGAGCTGTTCCTATTGTAATTAATGGGCTTCAGTTTAAGACAATCTAAAATTATTGATTAACAAGGTCAGTTGTGATTTCTCTGATGCTTGTTGCCAATACTTGTTATTAAACTAGTCTTGTTTGCCTTGATAATCAATCTTCTTTAAAAAAAGGGAAAAAGTTCAGCAATTGGTTAAAGCTGGTATATTGCCAAGATGTCTGTTATTCAATTGGAACAACCAGACTACATGTACCCTATCTAACATTCACTACAAAAGATTGCATGATTTGAAGTATACATACATGTACTTTTGATATAAAAAAGAATAGCCACTAGTGAACAAAAAGAAGGGAATTCAAGGGATCACAGTCAAGTTAATAAGTTTGTAGTATACAGTGAACAAGTACATCACAAATATTAAATTTGACAGGCTGACAGCCTATTCAAACTTACATGTAAAGGACCAGAATTTACTGGTAAGTTAGCCAAATTTCATTCTACACTGAAAATGAAGTTAATGGGTCGTTTGATATCAATTTAGCAAAATGTTTAAAAAAAAGTTGTCAGGAGTAAAGCCTTTGAAGTGATTTCAGTTTCACAATTTATGTTGGGCATCTATAAAAGAGGTCCTATGGGGTGCAATCTACTGCTATATTACTTTCTCTTTAATATTTCCATTTTGAGCCTGGAAGTTGGTTCTACGACACTTGCACTAGCGAGAGTTGCTCAAAGGTCAGTTTCCTACACTAACTGACTTCCCAACTTCAACAATCAACAGTGAACTATTAAAACAAATTACCTAACTATTATAACCATAACCAAACCCTAAACCTAACCTTAAACCCAACAGCAACACAAAACCTGAATCTCAGGTGAAATAAAACAAAGAACAATGAAGCAGATATCGCATCACATACATGCTCTGCAACCCTGGGACCAGTTTCTTGGAACCGTTATAGATCTAATTTCAAGGAAATCCCACTAAAATGCAAGTTTAATAATTCTATAATCTAATATCATGCATTTCTATGGGATGTCCAGAAACATAGACTTATAGGCCCGAATTCACAAAGGAGGTTTAGATTTAACCCATGGTTTAAAAATTAGCGCAAAGTAAGCGCACCTTGCCTTGCGCGGGTCTAATATTGGACATCTGACTTGTGTCACGCTTATTTTGCGCTTATTTTAAACCATGGGTTATGCAAATGAGGGTTTAAACCATGGGTTAAATCTAAACCTCCTTTGTGAATTTGGGCCATGATGTTTCAAGAAAGTGTCCCCTGGATATCCTGCATGCTTACCTTAGAAGCCAACCGCAGCCCCATGCTTGGTTGATGTAATCCCTCTGTTCACTCCATTGAAACCACATCCTAATGCCATCTTCTAAGAAGGTACTGATCAAACACAGGCGGGCTACATGAGGGAGGATGTGTTTGCTCTTCCTCAGGACCTGGACAACAAAATATATAGATTGAAATATATAACAGGCTGCTAAACAGCAGAGCTATTAACCTATTTGGAGCTATTAACTTATTCAGAGCTTTTAACCTATTCGAGAAACTGTCCAAATTTTGTAATTTGATTGATCTTTGATTGTTAGTCTCATCAAAATAATCCTCAGTTCCTCACTGCTCCTTGTGAAAAATCCTGTGAATGACAACATATAGAAAATGTCAAAATTATCACTTTTTTAGTTTTTTTTGTACCAATTTACAAGTTTAAAACTTTTCAACATACTGTTGCTCTTTCCTGTACCAATGAAGTAAATGTTTTAATTGCTTTCAAAGGCATCTTGTACTTTGTGGCAGCTAAATCTCCTGAAGATATGGACAAAAACAATTAAAAGGCATGACCTAATCCAAGTCATGCATTTTGTTTTCTTTTGCTGTATTAATCATGTGCATTTAAAAATATTAAATAAAAACATCATTTGCTTATAATCTTCTTTTTCTTCTTTGCTTGGCTTCCTCCAGTTTGGAGGACTGCAGTTGGTGCAGGTGTTGGTAGTACACAGAGAATAGGTGGGTTTACATAGTGGAATGTTAAACATGGAGCCAGGTTAAGTATGGAACTGAGAGAGGGATTGTGAAAAAGTAAGGGGTTGATCTAGTCGGAAAGAGAGGTGTGAGAGCAGTAGCCAAGAAACGTTAGTTTTGTGAAGCATTCACCCTTCATTTTCGTATTAAATTATAACTTCACTTGAACTTTTCTGTAAAATTCTAGTTTTAATTTCGCATTAATTTCAGAGTTTCAGACGAGATCTAGGCCTAGACCCATTTTACTTTTTTTTTAATACTCTGACCATGCATCCATCAGTACGAGAATACACCTGACGGTGGCCTGTACTTATAGCGAAGAAGAAGAAGGTTAGTGTTACATTAGTGTTGACACTACTTTCAAATTCAGCTCTATGTATCAATCAACATGATCATATTAATCATCTGATCATCATAATTCATATCTCGATCCACTCGCAAAAATGGCCATATGCTGGCATTAGCATGGACTTTGTCTTTGAAATTGAAGTCTGTGAATCTTTACACATCATCATTATCAAACTAGACTAGACTCTAGATTCTATTTTCATTAACTCCATTTTCATTCATGTTCAGATTTGACAGTTTACACATTTTTTAACAATTTATTTAGATCCAGGGGTCTAAATCATATCATTAATCAAAACACGTCAAGTTGGATAATCTCAGTCTCAGCTCAGAACAATTAGCATTATCAATTTCAAATGGTGTTTCAGCCAACAACAACACACATACAAACTTCCGATGCGTGTACAAACAAAACCCCGTCTTCAACTTCAATCAAGAGTCAACTTCAATCAATGTTGATTCATAAACACAGACAAATCAATTCAATTCATTCATTTATTAATTCTTACTCGATCTGCAACATCCTCCGCTTTGCCGACAAGTTTATTTTGGGACGCCATCTGCCTAATAATTTGTTGATCCTCTAATCCAAAGAAAGCTCACTGGATGAGAAATTTCCCTCCTTCGATGAGCTGAGCTTCTAGTGCCGCGTCAGTCGTCGAAGTTATTGTGCTAGCAGCTGAGTTTCAAAAACCCACTAGCAAAACACATGGATGGGATCGGGAGTGAACAGAAGAAATGCGGCACACACATACAACCATATGCGTGGGCACACGAAAAACAGCCCTAATTTTGACAACCGGGTTCACGCTAATGCCACGTCTTACATGTAGGACGCCATCTCTCAGCGCTGCTGAAACGTGATCAAAATCTTGAAGCAGCACAGTCATTGAGATATTCGGGATATATATTAATTAAGAATTCACTAATATAGATGGATCTATTGAAATTTGTCTAGAGAATCATGAAATACACAGCC
>JAVYIG010012162.1:2500-55552 GCA_035222895.1 Strongylocentrotus droebachiensis | reverse complement strand
GACGATGAAATCACCCCAAGAAATCTCCAAAGAAAGTGGAGGGATCAACCAAGAGAGAGAGAGAGAGAGATGATGATGTTGGATATCATGGCCTTGACTGAAACGTGGTTAACTGGTGATCATCGTGATTCCCGCACTCTAGCTGATATAAATAACACGCTGCCTAACTATTCATTCCATCATTCACCACGCTGCCACTCTAGAGCTGGTGGTGTTGGAGTTCTTCTTCGAAATGGGGTCAAGATGAAAGTCAACGATGGTCCAACTTATCAATCATTTGAGCATATGGATATGAACATTTGCTCCATGGCCACCTCTTTTCGTCTGGTGGTCATCTATCGCCCGCCTCCAAATAAGAAGAATAAACTTACAATCGCAAAGTTCCTGGATGATTTTGGGAGCTTTGTTGAATCGCTTCTGTCTCATCCTTGCAAATTTGTTCTGGCTGGTGATTTCAATGTTCACTGGGACTCTACAGAAAACTCTGAAGCTGTTTCCTTCAGTGATCTGGTGACTGCTCCAGGGTTCAAGCAACACATTACTGTGCCTACCCACAATGCCGGACATATATTAGATCTTTTAATTACTGACTGTGATGACACTTTCGTTTCTGCCGTCACAGTCCTTAAAGAACTTCCGTCTGACCATGCGGTCGTGAAATGCCTCATCGACATTGCCCATCCTCCTCCTATGAAGAAAACTGTGTGTTATCGCAAGTTACGTTCTGTGGATATGTCTTCTTTTAAATTTGACATTAAAAACTCTTCTCTTGCAACGTGTCCTGAAAATGACCTGGATTCGCTTGTTGTTCAGTACAACAACATTCTCCATGGTATTCTTGACCACCATGCGCCTAAAAAAGAGAAGACTATTGTTGTTCGCCCACATTCCCCGTGGTTCTCGGATTCTCTTCGTAAAGAAAAACAGGAAAAGAGACGATTTGAGCGGAAGTGGCGAAAGTCTGGTCTTACCGTCGACAAGGACATTTATACCCAACAGTGTAAGATATATCATGACCTCTTGTCCAACGCCAAATTAAGCTATCATATTAATGAGATTTCCCAGTGTGACGAACACAGCCTGTTTCGTGTAATTGATAAACTTTGCCATGGTAACCAGGTTCCTAAGCTCCCACAGCATGAAGATCCAAAAGATCTGGCGGACAAGTTTGCGGACTTTTTCGACGACAAGATAAGAACCTTGGGAGACAGAATTGATGCTACACAGCTGCCTCCACTCTCTGTAGAATTGCTTGAAGTCTGCCAATCTACCTTTACTGATTTTGACATCTCGACTCCTGTGGACGTTTTGAAATTAATCAAACAGACTTCTAAGACATCCTGTGAACTTGATCCTCTTCCATCGTCTGTTTTCACGGGATGCATCGATGAACTTGTTCCTACCCTGACAAAGATTATCAACCAATCTTTGTCGTCTGGCTACTTCCCTGCACATTTCAAGGAAGCTTCGGTCCGACCTTTGTTGAAGAAACCACATTTAGACGCAGAGGTCTTTAGTAACTACCGCCCTATTTCCAGACTTTCATTTGTATCAAAGCTCATTGAGAGGGCGGTAGTCAGCCAAATTCAAAATTATCTAAATGAGAATAATCTGTATAGTTCTGCTCAATCTGCATATAGAGCTTTTCACAGCACAGAGACAGCTCTTGTTCGTGTCCAAAATGATATCTTGTGTGCTCTCGATAAGAAACAAGAAACAATATTAGTGCTTTTAGATTTTTCTTCTGCGTTTGAAACAATTGATCGTCATTGTCTTGTACAACGATTATCCTCACGGTTTGGGATAAGTGGAACTGCTTTGCAGTGGTTCATATCTTATTTGACTGGTCGTTCTCAGTCTGTTTCAATTAATTCTGTCTCCTCGAAGAAACACAATATGTGGTGCGGGGTCCCACAGGGCTCTGTCGCCGGCCCGTTACTTTTTATTATGTTTACGTCTCCCTTGCAAGATATCATATTGGCTCACAATATATCATGTATGACATATGCAGACGACGTGCAATTGTACCTAACATTTGATTCTGGAAATCGCTCTTCTTCTGTTCAGAAGATGGAAAATTGCTTAAAGGATGTTAGAACCTGGGCATTTCAGAATAAGCTTTCTCTTAATGACTCTAAAACCGAATTTCTTCATTTTCATTCCAAGTTTTGTTCTAATGTCCCACAAATCAGTTTACGAATTGGGCAGTCTGTAATTAAGCCATCCGTTATGGCCCGTAATCTTGGTGTTGTTATGGATTTTTCCCTTACTTTGTCTAAAAATGTTGATGCCATTTGTAAATCTGCTTTTGTAGCTATAAGGAAAATAGGGAAAATTCGTAGGTTTCTCGACCAGAATACAGCCCATCGTCTTATCCATGCTTTCGTCACATCTAGGCTAGATTGTTGCAATTCCCTTCTCTTTGGTCTTCCTGCAAAAATAATCTCAAAGCTCCAGCGTATCCAAAACACAGCAGCTCGTCTTGTTTCTTGTGTTCCTCGTACTTCTCACATTACCCCTGTTCTTCAAAAACTTCACTGGCTTCCTATCACTTCTCGCATTACCTACAAAATCCTCCTCCTTACTTTCAAGACTTATCATGGTTTTGCTCCTTCATATCTTTCTGAACTCCTTCCTCGATACACTCCTGTCCGGACTTTGCGATCTGCTTCTCAATCTCTCCTCTCTCGGTCTCACACTATTTCATACAAACAGTACGGTCAACGTTCTTTCGTTTATGCAGCTGCTTTTCTTTGGAACAATCTCCCCCTTCAAATTCGCAATGCTAGCTCTGTAAATTCTTTTAAAACAATGCTAAAAACACATCTCTTTAAGTCTTGTTCCTGAATAGCTCTTTTGACCTTTTGCCTTTTAATATATTTTGTGTAGATTACCGTAGGATGCTATTAATTTAAGAACTATTTGTATTTTGGTTGTAAGTGATTTGTAATTATGTACATGTATTATTTTCATTTGCAAAGTTTAATGGTAATTTAAATTGATATAATTTGTAATGCAAATTCTGTTTCCTTTACTTATCAGCTATTTTCTTCTAAACCGCTTAGAGGCAATTTTGCAATTTGCGGTATACAAATATCTTATTATTATTATTATTATTGGCTGCTGCTGATGATGATCAAGTTCAGGCAATAAATAATTGTGGCCGTTTGGGAGCCTATTTCAAGAAGCGAAAGGCCGACATCGTGGAAAAAACATGTGCAGACCCATGTGCAGACGGGCCAAAATCTTAGCGTATTACTGTATATTATAGATGTTGCTTTGATATGGCTAGTCTATGACCTGTTAAATATTATATGTTATGAAAATTAAGAAGGACACAACATTTCAGATGTCGGTTTTAATTTTTCTTAACACATGACGCGTGTCCAGATTCTAAATTCTGCAACAATTTTTTTTTGCATTGCATTTAATTCACACAGTGCAAACTTTGCTCATTTTTTTCCCAGTAGAGGGCATATGTGGTCTGTTACTGTCTGTATCCCAGCTAACACAAAAACATCATAAGAACATCATGATAATGTTTGGCTAAACGTTTGGGAGATGTTTTGTTCAAATGTTAAAATCATATGAAAATGTATGGTCTTGTGATTATCAAGAAAACATATTTATAACATTCGACACCAACATCAAAAAAACATTTTACAAATATTTGTTTAACATTAAGCTTAAACATTATAACAACATCAATTTGATATTATCAAAAATGTTGATATAACATATTAATGATATTTTTCAAACATTTGAAGGAAATGTTATAAAAATGTCAGCCATCTATTTCTAAGACCATACATTTTGATGTCATTTTAACATTTCATAGAAACATTACAATATTGTTATTTGTAAATGTTTTTAATATGTTATTTTAGAAATGTTGATTAAATGTTGTAATGATATCTTATAAATGTTTGAAGGAAATGTTTTTAAAATGTGAGCCATCTTTTTCTAAGACCATACATTTTTATATCATTATAACATTTCAAAGAAACATTACAATATTGTTATTCTTAAATGTTTTTAATATGTTATTTTAGAAATGTTGATTAAATGTTGTAAGGATATCATATTAATGTTTGATGTAAATGTTTTTAAAATGTGAGCCATCTATTTCTAAGACCATACATTTTGATATCATTTAAACATTTACTACAAAACATTTGAACGATGATATCCCAAAATGTTTTTAAAATATTAACTTAGAAATGTTAATTAAATGTTGTAATGATATCTTATAAATGTTTGAAGGAAATGTTTTTAAAATGTGAGCCATCTTTTTCTAAGACCATACATTTTTATATCATTATAACATTTCAAAGAAACATTACAATATTGTTATTCTTAAATGTTTTTAATATGTTATTTTAGAAATGTTAATTAAATGTTGTAATGATATCATATTAATGTTTGAAGGAAATGTTTTTAAAATGTGAGCCATCTATTTCTAAGACCATACATTTTGATATCATTTAAACATTTAATAGAAACATTTGAATAATGATATACCAAAATGTTTTTAAAATATTAACTTAGAAATGTTAATTAAATGTTGTAATGATATCTTATAAATGTTTGAAGGAAATGTTTTTAAAATGTGAGCCATCTTTTTCTAAGACCATACATTTTGATATCATTTAAACATTTAATAGAAACATTACAATATTGTTATTCTTAAATGTTTTTAATATGTTAATTTAGAAATGTTAATTAAATGTTGTAATGATATCATATTAATGTTTGAAGGAAATGTTTTTAAAATGTGAGCCATCTATTTCTAAGACCATACATTTTTATATCATTTAAACATTTACTACAAAACATTTGAACGATGATATCCCAAAATGTTTTTAAAATATTAACTTAGAAATGTTAATTAAATGTTGTAATGATATCATATCAATGTTTGAAGGAAATGTTTTTAAAATGTGAGCCATCTATTTCTAAGACCATACATTTTGATATCATTTAAACATTTAATAGAAACATTTGAATGATGATATCCCCAAATGATTTTAAAATATTATCTGGGAAATGTTGATAAGATGTTGTAATGATATCTTACAGATGTTTGAATGAAATGTTATAAAAATGTAAGCCATCTATTTCTAAGACCATATTTTGATATAATTTAAACATTTAATAGAAACATTACAATGTTGTTATGTGTAATGTTCTTTAAATGTTATTTTTAGAAATGTTCATTAAATGTTGCAATGACATTGAACAATTACATTTTTATAACATGTCTGCATTCATACATCTTCCAAATGCATACAATTGTGTTTCTTATATTTCAGTCTAAATTAATACATTAAACATAAAGTGAAAAAAGTAGTATTTAAATGCTTTAGTTAAAATAACATCATAAAAATCTTTTAATCATGACAAAATGTTGAAAACAATTTGAGTAATGAACAAGAATCATTCAAACGTAATGAAATCACTTAAATGACGGAAGTTGGTAACTTCATATTCTAAGATACATACACAAGGGAAGATTTACCATAAACAATTATTTCTGTAATTAGTAGAAATAAGTACATGTAGATCCAAAAATGTTGTCACAGAACAAGTAATGAAATCAAAGTGAAAGTACTTGTGTTCAGCATGCACCAAGGTAATGCCAATCATTTATAGTCCCATGTAGTAGGGAAACCGGGGAGAAATGGAACATTTTTCTTCACTTTAAAAATATTACCAACTGTAACGAAGCAAATATTTGGACTAAACCAAGTACAGGAAAAAAAAGAAACTGGATTTCATGGCAATTTTGTTTATGTCATGATAATAATTTCTGTAATGAGATGTACACGTGTGGAAAGCTCGGTTTCTTATTTGATCCATAATCTATTATACATATTTCACGCATGATTGAATTTAACAAATTGAAAGAAGTGGTATCAAAATTTCATTTGCACAAAAAATTGCAACTTTGATTGCAACCTCGATTTCTCCCAAATTACTAGATGTTGATTAAGAAGCCATTCAGCTTTCCTAATCTAGCAGCTGATTATGAACCAAATGCTCGAGTGAATTTACACATAACAATACAGTGTTTAAGTAGCCATGTTCAGGGGCTCTTTTAATGCTGTCTTGGGAAGGATGTGAACAGAAGGTTTGTGTGAATTCACTTACATGTAAGCATTACATGTAGATCCAATGTCAGCTGCTAAATCAGGAAAGCTAAAATGGCTTCTTACTCAATTGTCAGAAATCTAGCATATTTTCATTTTACTTCTTCTTAAGTGTACTTAATTGATTTTTAATGCAAAAGGTGTCATGTACGAGAGAAAATAATGATTTTTTTTCAATGTAATGTCTCTTTTTCAAAAAAAATTATATTTATTACCCTACTAACTTAAAGTTGCAATTGCTTTGTGTAAATTAAATTTTGGTACCCCCACTTTTTATTGGTTTAATGCAATCGTGCATAAAATATGAACACGTTATGCATCAAATAAAAGTAGAGCTTTTCATAAATGTATATCTCATCAAGGGAATTATTATTATGACAGAAAATTTCTGCCCTGAAATCTGGTTTCCTTTTTTCTGGGATGCATTGTATACATATGGCAGTTATAGATTGAATTCCCACAGCTTGACTTTTCATGTAATCATCAATTTTGCAAACCCTTAGTTTGGGGGTTAATTGGGCCACCTCGGGGTAAACTGGGAGACCCATAGACGTACACTCAGACACAAAAAAAGGATACCAATATTGCTCATTGCGTTATTAATGTCTCAGTTTACCCCAGATATTAAAAACAACTGAAATTGATGGCCATACTTTTAATTCTACCTTGCCATCAAAAAATCTTGTATTAAATCATTTAATCACCTCAGAGGATAATCACTTTCACAAGGGGTATCCACTTGCTTGGGAGATTCCATGACATTTGCTCTGGCTACACTTGCTCCAATGGAAAGTCTGCATATTAAGCCAAACATGGACCCTAAACCCAAACCTAACACTAACCTTAATCCTTATCCTCCTATTTTTCTTAACCAAAAAACATATCACAACCAGAACCCTAACCCTATCCCTTTGGAGAAAATAAGACGAGCAATTGTCGCAGGAGCAAATGTCAGATCACCTGTTAGGAACCGCAAAAACAAATCTGAATAAATGTTTAAAATCAGTAATAAAATTAGCGAAAATAAGTCGCTTTTCCTTTACTTGTGTGCAAAAGTTTACAGTGGTTTTGGGCATATTTTTTAACGGCATTGAGTGAAGCCTTTTGACTTATGTGAACGAATTTAACATTGTCTTCATATTTATTAAGATAATGGAGTGTCCCACTGAACTTCCAGTCTCCCCTACACATATTATATTATTATTATCATGGATTTTCAGTTTACAGCAAGGAAACATGAGGAACCGCTCTTAATGAGGTTTCACTGATAGCCTGATAACAAGGTGAAGATCTTGTAATAAGGTTACTGTGTAGGCTCTATAAACTATATAACAAGCATAC
The DNA here is from genome assembly GCA_035222895.1 of Strongylocentrotus droebachiensis. Classification (NCBI taxonomy): domain Eukaryota; kingdom Metazoa; phylum Echinodermata; class Echinoidea; order Camarodonta; family Strongylocentrotidae; genus Strongylocentrotus; species Strongylocentrotus droebachiensis. Next base: position 48,062 of record JAVYIG010012162.1, on the reverse strand, counting down.
ATAATTTATGTACATGTATATGATTACAAAGGTAAAATATCAAAAAAGATTGCATATAAAGAGCCAAAGTACTACAGCTGCACCTCTAGCATATCAGCATTACATTTTTCATCTACATGTACATGTATACCATCTTAACATGCCTGCAACGCAGTAGACACGGTGTTTTAGGACTTTTTCTTTTGAGTCTTGCACAATTTTTTTGTCCAAATTCGCGACGTCCACACATGCGGTTCCGAAGTTGCGCACGTCAGACCAATAATTGCTCAAAAACATGACTTCATGTACAATTCCAATACAATTTTTTTTTTCAGCCAAAATTCATAAATGTATATTATTCTTGCCTTTACTGATTAAAATCAATCGATTCCATGCTGTTTATGATTGTAAAAGTGTCATTGACAAATTCCATCTAAAAAAAACAATAAAAAACAAAAATTGTAAAACAAAGAAAATAGTAAGAAAAACAAACAATAAAACACATACGGTAAGAAAAACTTTTGATACCAATTTTTTTTTAAAGAACATTTGATCAGAGTCTTACAGAGAGTGCCTATACACAAAATTGGCTGTATCGGTAGAGCAAAATTCAGAACTTAAGCATTAATCAGCATAATCAATTGATTATTGAATCAATGAAATTGACTACCGGTATACAGTTTTGAACATTACTTTGTGGGTGACGTGCATGCACACTTTTATGGCGAACGCGCGGTTGACCGTCGAGGTCTTATGGTGGAGATCCACCCCCCTCAGCTGTGAGATGGGTAAGACTTGGCTTTTTAGGGTTAACAGTTGAATACCAACAACTAATTCTTGTAACTATGGCTTTGATAATAGTACATGTAACAATGGCATATAATGGATTATAACTTTAAAAATAAATGATAAATTATCAAAATGCATTCTGCAATATAATTTTTACTATTACATGTGTTATTATTGTTATTATTATTATTATCATATCACTTGATGGCTAATAATAATAACAATAATAATAATAATAATATGTTGCAATTAAGGAACATATTGCAAATTATGAAAGTAATCAAATGTTTTGTCCATTTTTTCCACAGCTTATCCACTTGACTGCTATTGGCTTAAAACGAGTTCATACCCCCTGTGCTACAGCATTTTTGTACTGTACAAATACCTGACAAAAACTGTACACTGTACACATCAAAAGCAAGATTTTTTTTTTGGAAGAGCGCCATCTACTGTTCAAGACCTGTATAACATCATTGCAGTGTTAATTACACAGTAGGGATGGCATTATGCAGTGCTACGGTCTTGAAAGTGCAATGCCCTAAGCACGTACATGTACGTGGTACGCACAGGCATGCAAGAGCGAGAACGCGTACATGTTTGTGGGTAGCAGTCAAGTGGTTAATAACTACAAAACAGTAATTAATAAGTCCATTTCTAATCTTACTAAGAATGGTTCAAGTTGAGCTAATTAAAAATACTACTCTAGCCGAGGGCGTAGGTGCAATAAAGTGTAAACCCCCAAGTGTGTCTTTTGATAATATTTTTGGAAGTTTTCTAAAATGACATAAAGTTTTAAACAATAACCCCCCCCCCCCCCCCCAAAAAAAAAAAAAAAAAAAAAAAATGCTTTTTTTAGACCAATATAGTGCTAACCAACAAGAAACAGTGTAAAAAGTGTTCCGCAATGTTAAGTAGTAACTCAAATTTAAATTTACTCTGAGTGAAATACACTGCCCTCTAAAAGTGTGGAGTCACCTGTAATAAGAACTGGTTTTTCACACTCACCAACATTTTATTTATCATCGCACTTGTGGTGCTGCACTAATTAAATACCAAAGTGAAGAGTAAACATTAGCCTTAAAGGTAATACAAAGTTTTGGTATGAGGTCATGAATTTGGTTCAAATGAACATTATTGGAAGCATATGCGATCCTACAATATTCAGTGATGTTGTCGCGGTTGAAAGCGAGTCTAAATTGATGAAATTGTAAATAATAAACTCTTTATCATGTATAGCGCCCTCTCAAGGTCAATAAATTAATTTAACTATAAAACAATGTTCTTTGAATAAAATCGACCGATTTGCTATTACCGTTTGGAATATATATACCACAACTACATATTCTGAGATTTTCATGGTCGCAGCTACCATCGTATGGTCGTAGGCGCTATTTGAAATTTATCAAAATTTACCGGGAGCACCGGTAAATTTGTATATTCAATTGTTCTCAAAAGCAGAAGTGTTTTAGGGGCTAATTTTTTGTGTGCTTATTAATACATCCATAGGGGCATCCAGATATATCAAAATTGTAAAGAATCACTATCCAGCCAATTTTCAGAATTTACCAAAACTTTGTAATACCTTTAAAGTTAGCACCAGTGTAACCGTTTCAGGAAGCCTCATGCAAGACCAACTTTAACCCTATCCTTACTGTGGGGGGGGGGGGGGGGGGTGTCAATTCCCCCCCCCCCCCCCTCTCCGTACAAAATATGCGATTGCCTTTGTTAATGCATGAGTGCTTCGTGAAACAGTTTTTAATGGTTACACTGGTGCCAACTCCAAGGCTGATGTTTACTCTTCACTTTGGTAAAGGTACTCAATCATTGCATTGCCACAAGTGTAATGATAAATAAAACTTGGGTGAAATCAGATCTGACTTAAGCTATGGTCACAAATCAGAGCAGCGACCGACCGATCAGTAGCCTGCTCGGTCGCTGCTGGAATTAGGCATCGCCCAGCGATTAGGTCTGTGCCCGTGCGGCGACCGCGCAGGCACCGAGTGAAAAGTGAGCAAGCGCCGCCCAAATTTTAACTCCGCACTAAAACTTCAGCGGCGACCGAGCGATGCCCTAAAAACGAGCGGTGCCTGGGCGGCCACCACTCGGTGGCCGGGCAGAATTGGTTAAAAACTCGCCGCTCGGCCGCCGAGCAGGCTACTTTTGGGTAATGTGACCATAGCATAATGGAGGGTAGCATATTATACATGGAAACCTGATGAATCTCTGTCTACAACGAGCTACCTTTATGTTTTATCTAAACTGGTAATCATTTGAAAAAATTATCACTTCAGAAAAATTTAAATGAATACAGTGCTATCCTCCAATGACCAAAATTATAATTTAAATTCATATTTCTGCAACTCACTCCCTTTTAGACATAAATAATAAATTTACATACTTGTATCTTGAAAGTCAGATCCCTTGTGTTTTTTGCAGAATGGAATTCATTTTTTGGACAAATTATGCACTTTTCTTTACCAAACCATATCTGTCATGGGTGCCTCCAGAATGGAATGCATGGGTTAGCACATTTTTCATGCTGAACACAACACAACAAGTAACTCCCCCTCAATCCAAATTGCGTAACTTTTTAACGACAAGGTATTGAACAAAATTATCTTGGCAGGAGTGTTCCTATACTTATTGACTAACTTTTCTGTGAAGATATGATTGATCCACCAAGTCATGCATGAGGGAGCAAGCATTAAAGGGAATATTGTCACTGTCACTTTTCAAAAGTCATACATAAAGGGTCATTTAGGGGATTCTGTAAAATCAGATTTTAGCGAATTTGGTTTCTGGTGCATGTTTTTGTGTTGTTGTTTATCATCCATTGCTTGACCCCCTTACACCTATCGCAACACTTTTTTTCAATATTATTGTTGGGTGAGCAAAATTAACAATTTTTAAACCAAAATGTATCATTACAAGTTGTGTGAACTCAAGAGGTTGTAATCGTGTCATGCTTGGGTGAGCAAACTTTAAAAATAGTGTAAGAAAAGCTAAAATGTACTGTCAAAACAGCATAAACATAACCATTGTGACTTTTGAAGAGTGAAATTTTGCCTGTTTGTCCACTTACCGGTATGCATTACTCAATGGAGCAATTTTATTTCTGGAGAAAAGTTAGTCAATAAATAGGAACACTCCTGCCAATTTATTTTGCTCAAATCCTTTTCTTTAAAAAGCTAGGCCATTTTGATTAAGGGGGAGTTACTTTTTTGTTGTGTTCAGATAATTGCTTGTTTTCAGGAGAAGAATATTTATTCATTTGCCTATTAATCAGTCGATTTCCTTTTTTTTTAATTGTCAGAAGATGAAGAACAATCGAGAAAGCTGATGGAAATGGATGTAACTCATTTTTCACAAAAGTGTGGATTAACACTATATTGCACCCCCCCCCCCCCCCTCTCAATTCCATGTCAAACTTTCTGTGGGATAAAATTTAAAAAAAAAACACACAGAGGTAGCATATCCAAAGTCCTGATTCACTCTGAGTCCAAGTCCAAGTCTGGAAGTGCTTATTTGCAGACTTCTGCCCATGTCTCTGAAAAATGAAGAAAAAAAAGATGGAAAAAAAAAAGAGTAATCACAATTTTTTTTGTCCAATTGAACATGTTTTAAACATTAAACATTCATTATACATGTAGACCTGTACATATAGTTTATTTCATATGTTGGAACTGATGGGAAATTAGTCCCGCACTACATCACATCACATTGACATTACCGCTTCAGCCAATTCGAAGTGCCCATACGTATAGTGATTACAACTTTCAACAATTCATAACTTTTTTATATTTAGTCAGTTTTAATTGAAACTTTCATCAGTTTGCTTCTCTGGTTTTTCTGCTTTAATTTAGAATAGTTGTCTATTTGGGTTTTATTTCCCTTAAAGTATTTACAGTCTATCTAATTTTCTATAATGTATGTAGGCCTACACATGGACATGTAGCTCCCTTTTCACACAGGTGTTAAATCCTTTAAAGCTGATTAGTTTAAAGAGCTTTAAACTAATCAGCTTTATATACAACATCATTCACACACAGAAAATTTCAGTGCGCACGTTCAAGATTCACACGCTCAGTAGGGCCATTGTGCATCTGCTCATAAATGCGCAATGGCCCTACTGAGCGTTTAAAGAGCAGTGCCCGGTCTAGTTAAGGACGTATTTCTGTTCACACACAAAATGTCTTGCTCTCTAGATACGGGCTTCGTAGCTGCAGCCTGCTTTGACCGTTGTATGTATCACGACTTCGTATCTGTCTGAGCAATTTTCTTTAAAGCTATTTAGTTACACAGCTTTAAGCCAATCAGTTCAACAGCCTTTTCACACACAGCTAAAATTCTATAAACATGATTAGTTAAAAGGGCTTTAAACTAATGACCTGTACATACGACATCATTCACACACAGAAATTTTGTTGCGATCGTTAATCGTTTCGTGATTAACTACTGCTCTTAAAATGCGCTGCTAGTCTTCTAGCAGCCTTTTCACACACAGCTAAAACTAGTATAAACTTGTTTAACTCAACTGTTTTAAACATGTTTATTGAAAATTTTCCCTGTGTGAACATCGTTTATACGATGTTGGGATAGATACGAAGTCGCTTTTTGCACTCTCGCAGACAATGCCTCCTGTTCATCCAAGCGTGAACACATACCACACAAAAATGATACCAAATGATTTGGGATAAAACACTCTTTCATATTAGGTGTATACTAATTTATTGTTTACAGAGGATTTTTAAAATAATTAGCAATTTTCTAGGTGCAAACTTTTTTTTGACTCACACGGTATACATCTTTCTGCGTACCGGTACAGTACTTGTAACTTTACCAAGACTGGGCAAAATTTCTTATCATTTTGATGATTCCAGAGAGCCTTGCAGTACACACCAATAATTATATGCTAGATGATCAACCTTTTCTGATTGATTCCACGTTTCTTTCACAATGCAATCGCATGACCAGAACTTGTCTATACCTTTAACCCCGGACTATACATGTAGGTGGGGTCCGATGTTAAGCTTATTCCACTTTCTGTTCAAACACATATGTACCAATAGTACAGGGTTAGCTGGCCCTGTAGCTGCATGGCTTATCCCGCAAATGTGGTGCTTACTCCACAATTGCGTACAAAGCAAATGAATGAGAACAGAAACAAAAAAATTCAGGTACTACGCAATGGAGTGAATAAATGAATATTCACGCTACACAGCTAGTACGGGTAAAACTAATTGCAGTGAGAACAGCATGAATTTTCTTATTACAGGACTAAAAAGTATCCGGTACTGTAGTACCGGATACTGCAGTATGTACTGTAGTTTCACAAAACAGTGATTATAATTTACCAGTAAATGCATAACATGATCTGTATGCAAATGAGCAAGCCTATGATGTCACACACTATCTTTTAAAAATTTATTATATAAATTTAAAATACCGGTATTTCATCTTTTAGCTCCAATAATGTAAAACATACCAGTACATGGCTTTCATCGAAAGGGTGCGGTGCGGCGCGGCGCGGTGTGGTGTGCTCAACGCACCCATTCGATAAAAGAGGGGGGGGGGGGGCTTTTCTCGAAAGGGTGCGTTGAGAGCGGAGTACCGTTTTAACACACCCTTTCGATAAAAGAGGGGGGGGCTTTTCTCGAAAGGGTGCGTCGACTAGTCTTTCGCATCAGTCGTTTAAAATGAGGATCTCGGACAAAAGGTAATAGTTGCCAATTTAAGTATATCGAAAATGTATTAAATAAAATGGAATGGTCTTGATTACAGAGTGGTCTCTTTCGTTATTACTATGTTGATGGGGGAGACAGAGAGAAGGAAAAAAGGGAAAGGGAAAGGGAAGATAAAAGGAAAGAATAAGAAGAAAAGAGGGAAACTGGGGGGGGGGGGCGAAGGGCTCTTGCCTCCTCACCCCCCCCCCCCCCCCCCGCCAAAAAATAAATAAGAGAGAGAGAGAGAAGGGAAAGGGAAAGAAAATATAAAAGGAAAGAAAGAAGAGGAAGAAGAAAAGAGGGAAACGGGGGAAGGGCGAAAGGCTCTTACCTCCCCCCCCCCCCCCCGCCAAAAAAATAAATAAGAGAGAGAGAGAGAGAGAGAGAGAGAAGGGAAAGGGAAAGAAAGAAGAATAATAAGAAGGAAAGGGGGAAACGGGGGAAGGGCGAAGGGCTCTAATTGCCTCCTCCCTCCCCACCCCCCGCCAAAAAATAAATAAGAGATAGAGAGAGAAGGGAAAGGGAAAGAAAATATAAAAGGAAAGAAAGAAGAGGAAGAAGAAGAAAAGAGGGAAACGGGGGGCAAAGGGCTCTTGCCTCCTTTCTTTTCTTTCTTTTCCTTTCTTTCCTATTCTCCCTCTTTTTCGTTTTCCTCTTTCTTTCTTCTCTTTTCTTTCCTTTCTTTTCTTTTTTCTTTTTTCTTTTCTTTTTCTTTTTTCTTTTCTTTTTCTTTTTTTCTTTTCTTTCCCTTTTCCTCTCTTTTTTCCCTCCCCCTTTTCTCATTTTTCCCGACGGCAGCGCAATTTTACCGACAATATCCTGACAGGTGGGGGGGGGGTGTCACACCCCCACACCCCCCTTTGCAGACGCCCCTGCCTACGCCACTGTTGGCGACCACAAGGCTATCAATACAAATTAAGACATATTAATGAAGATTCTTTTTTAGTGTTGCAGAGAGATAAGTATTTTCTCTATGAGCTTGTTTAATGGACAATAAATAATATTAAAAACATGAATACTATAGCGGTATAATGATGAGAGAGATGATTTAAGTCAAACTTTTTTTCAATGTGACAGCCGATCGCCGCGAAAATGAATATTTATGGTAATTTATGCAAACAAGGTCAGAGAATTCACATTTTTACCCATAAATCATATATAATTCATATTCAAGCGTTCTTTTTCACTACATATATTCGTTAGAATAATAATACGACAACAAAGTTGGAAGAGCCAGTTTATCCCTATGTTATCTCTTGTTTTGATAATTTGTATTTATGTATTATATTATTTTTGTTGTTTTATTTCATTTCTAACCACAATTCAACTATTTTGACCCAAAATCAAACACATTGACTTGAAACAAGACCAAATAACCAATGTTTTCTCTTTTTTAAAAAGAATCAATGGTATTTCCATATGTTTGGTACATAAATCACAAAAATGAGCGATTTTAGGGCTGACATGCAAAAACAAAAGGTCACGTGACTCCGCAACTATACGTCCGATTTTCAACAAAAAAATGTTTCACAAGATGCGTAAGACTCGAAAGAAAAAAGTCATGAAAGAAAAACTTTATATCTGCTGCGGTTCCGGAGTAGTCGCGAAATTACTAGAGAGCACTAATCTTTTTTGGGGCCCTCGAAAATTTGAAAAATCGTACCCCCCCCCCCCCCCTTGAACGCCAGGGGGGGGGGGGGCTATCTCCCAAAAACGGTAAAATTAACGTGTTTTTTTATTTTACACGTTTTTTCACAGGGCGGAGCCCTCAGAAGCTCAGGGGTATTAAACATCAAAATTAACGTCGGATGAGCATAATTTTATACCTTATTTGTGACAGTGGCAGGACACAATTTGGTGTTGTGTCCAGGGGGCGGAGCCCCCAGAAGCTCAGGAGTTTTGTACATTAAATTATTATTATTTTATACCTTATTTGTGACACAGGGGTCACGAATTGGCGTGGGGTCCAGGGGGTGGAGCCCCCGGAAGCTCAGGGGTTTTGGGCAATAAATAACGGTCAGATGAGCATATTTTTTATATCTATTTGTGACACTGGCAGGACACAAATTGGTGTTGGATCCAAGGGGCGGAGCCCCAAGAAGGTGAGGGGTTTTATATATCAAATTATCGTCAGATGAGAATATTTATATATCTATTTGTGACACTGGCAGAACACAAATTCTTCTTCCTCTTCCTCTTCTTTCTTTCCTTTTATCTACTCTTTCCCTTTCCCTTTCCCTTCTCTCTCTCTCTCTTATTTATTTTTTGGCGGGGGGGGGGGGGGTGAGGAGGCAAGAGCCCTTCGCCCCCCCCCCCCCCAGTTTCCCTCTTTCCTTCTTATTCCTCTTCTTTCTTTCCTTTTATATTTTCTTTAACTTTCCCTTCTCTCTCTCTCTTATTTATTTTAGGAGGCAAGAGCCCTTCGCCCTTCCCCCGTTTCCCTCTTTCCTTCTTATTCCTCTTCTTTCTTTCCCTTTCCCTTCTCTCTCTTTCTCTCTCTTATTTATTTTTTGGGCGGGGGGGGGGGGGGGGAGGTAAGAGCCTTTCGCCCTTCCCCCGTTTCCCTCTTTCCTTCTTCCTCTTCTTTCTTTCCTTTTATATTTTCTTTCCCTTTCCCTTCTCTCTCTCTTATTTATTTTTTGGCGGGGGGGGGGGGGGGGGGGGGTGAGGAGGCAAGAGCCCTTCGCCCCCCCCCCAGTTTCCCTCTTTTCTTCTTATTCTTTCCTTTTATCTTCCCTTTCCCTTTCCCTTTTTTCCTTCTCTCTGTCTCCCCCATCAACATAGTAATAACGAAAGAGACCACTCTGTAATCAAGACCATTCCATTTTATTTAATACATTTTCGATATACTTAAATTGGCAACTATTACCTTTTGTCCGAGATCCTCATTTTAAACGACTGATGCGAAAGACTAGTCGACGCACCCTTTCGAGAAAAGCCCCCCCGCTTTTATCGAAAGGGTGTGTTAAAACGGTACTCCGCTCTCAACGCACCCTTTCGAGAAAAGCCCCCCCTCTTTTATCGAATGGGTGCGTTGAGCACACCACACCGCGCCGCGCCGCACCGCGCCGCACCGCACCCTTTCGATGAAAGCCCCAGTACATGTAGGTTTTCTTCTCGTGTAATGTAAAATCATCATTATTGTATTATGTGATTCAATTGAGAACTTCTCTATTATTAAATTGATGCAAAAAATTGAAATACCTGAAATTTCATATAATAAAATACATATAGAACAGTGAGTGTGTGACATCATCGGCCCCCTCATTTGCATACCAACCACGTTATTTGTAACACTGTTTTATGAACAAAAATGTAAAACTTAAAAATGCTGTAACTTTCTTACTTCAAATCTTATTTTGATGACATTTTCAGTGTTATGCTTGTTTGATTATTCTCTACTTATTCAAATCAGCTCGATGTTAGGGTGCATTTGGCCTTTAAGATACAGTAGGTCTATAAAAAGAGCCATACTTAAAGTAAAATATTGTGCTCATTTTCCATTCCAGCTTCATTTTTTGTTCTTCTTCCTGATTGTACAGTGTACATGTGTATAGATAGATAGATAGATAGATAAATGGTTTATTCAAATCAAATCAAACATGTAAACAATAAATGTTCATTAATTCCATGCTTCGTAGCTAAAAACTAAATTGCGCAATGGATTACAGAATTAATTATTACAAGGTAAAATTGCACTTACTAATAATAAACTACTATAGATAATAATGCAACTCTTGGCACCGGCGTCGAACCGCTGCGCCACCCCAGTCACCAGTGGGGCACGAAACAGTAAGATCATATACCCCCCTGATGAATAGCACGACGCAACGGATCAACACCCATGCATACAATATACAGCACAATTCACAGTGAAATAATGAATACAAAAGGACAGGTATGGCGGAGGAGAAAAAGAAAGGGGGAGGGAGTATAAGAAAATGATAACTTTTACATGATTAAAACATTACATACTTAACAAGAAATACATGCGCAATACTGTACATGGCAATTCTCGCTACCCTAAATAGGTACGAAAATCTCGAAATTCGCGAGACGAGGTAATTTTCACTCTCTCGGGTCGTCACTACAACTTCCGGTATAGAGTCCCATCCCGCTGGCGCTAGCGCCTGTGTTCGCTGTGCAGAGTTTTCACGCACGCTAAAATCGATGCCAATCAGTGTAATTGATACAGATTATAATATGCAATGGAAAGCTTCGGGCAGAATTAGTGACTTTAGCACAAAAGGCCGTTAAACTCTACCGTGAAAGAGAGTGTTGTGATCACGAACGCCTGCACAGGAAGCTGTAATGTCGAAAAGCTATCCCATAATGCAATGCGGATTTCAGGATTTTCCCCGGATCTCGGCAGAATCGCTATTTGGGGTAGCGAGAATTAACTGGTATGCAGGGACTTGATAGAGAGTTTAGCAAGGACTGGACATAGTACTGAAAGTCCATGCTTGGACATGGGGTCATGAGGTTAAGCCTCTGGCCAAATACCAATGCCTTTCACAAGGCCACTCCCCAGTCACTGTAGGACATCACTGAAACTACTACATGCTTGCACTACATGTACAGTACATACGCCCATGGTACAATGCAGCCTAAACTAACTCCACTAATGTACTATCGGGGAAAGAGTGGTTGTCATAAATGACCTACACATACAGCATGTAAGGAGCTTAAAGGCCAAGTCCAACTGGACATCAAGTTGATTTGAAGTAAAAATCAAACAAGCATAACACTAACAATTTCATCACAATAAAATGTAAAATAAGAAAGTTATGAGGCATTATTAAAGTTTGACATGTACTGTAGTGCCGGATACTGCAGTATGCACTGTAGTTTCACAAAACAGTGATTATAATTTACCAGTAAATGCATAACATGGTCTGTATGCAAATGAGCATGCAAGCCTATGATGTCACACACTATCTTTTAAAAAATTATTATATAAATTTAAAATACCGGTATTTCATCTTTTTGCTCCAATAATGTAAAACATACCAGTAGTTTTTCTTCTCATGTAATGTAAAATCATCATTATTGTATTCTGTGATTCAATTGAGAACTTCTCTATTATTAAATTGATGCAAAAAATTGAAATACCTGAAATTTCATATAATAAAATACATAAAGAACAGTGAGTGTGTGACATCATCAGCTCCCTCATTTGCATACCAACCACCTTATTTGTAACACTGTTTTAGGAACAAAAATGTAAAACTTAAAAATGCTGTAACTTTCTTACTTCAAATCTTATTTTGATGACATTTTCAGTGTTATGCTTGTTTGATTATTCTCTACTTATTCAAATCAGCTCGATGCTAGGGTGCATTTGGCCTTTAAGATACAGTAGGTCTATAAAAAGAGCCATACTTAAAGTAAAATATTGTGCTCATTTTCCATTCCAGCTTCATTTTTTGTTCTTCTTCCTGATTGTACAGTGTACATGTGTATGCAGGGACTTGATAAACATGATAGAGAGTTTAGCATGGACTGGACATACAGCCTTTTGACACACAGCTAAAATTCTATAAACATGATTAGTTAAAAGGGCTTTAAACTAATGACCTGTACATACGACATCATTCACACACAGAAATTTTGTTGCGATCGTTAATCGTTTCGTGATTAACTACTGCTCTTAAAATGCGCAGTAGTGTCATACTGTCATTGCGCATTGAAGGTCAGGTCATATCAAACAGAGCGCTCGCTCCATCCAGTTTAAACACGTTTAAACACGAAAAACCGTTCACACACAAAATGTCAAGCTCTCTAGATACGAACTTCGTATCTGCAGCCTGCTTTTAGGGGCGTATGAATCGCGACTTCGTATCTCTCCCAACATCGTATAAACGATGTTCACACAGGGAAAAATTTCTATAAACATGTTTAAAACTGTTGAGTTAAACACGTTTATACTAATCATCTCTAGATACGAAGAATTTCAGCTGTGTGTGAAAAGGCTGATAGTACTGTACATATGTAGGTCCATGCTTGGACATGGGGTCATGAGGTTAAGCCTCTGGCCAAATACCAATGTCCTTCACAAGGCCACTTCCCAGTCACTGTAGGACATCTCTGAAACTACTACATGCTGGCACTACATGTACAGTACATTTACAATGCAGCCTAAACTAACTCCACTAATGTATGGAAGGGGAAAGAGTGGTTGTCATAAATAACTTAAGGAAGTCCAACTCGACATCAAGTTGATTTGAATAAGAAAAATCAATCAAGCACAACACTAACAATTTCATCAAAGTATGATGTAAAATAAGAAAGTTATGGCATTTTAAAGTTTTACTTACATGTACATGTACAACATGTATTTTCACAAAACACTAATGCATACATGTAACATGGTCAGTATACACATTTTGTCATGCGTGAGCCTATGATGTCACACACCCACTATTCTATTGTATTTTATTGTACAACATTTCAAATTTTCAAATTTTTTGCTCAAAAACTGTAAAACTATCATAGAACAAACCATGATTGTAACTTATTGTGATTCAATTCAGAATTTGACTTCTTTATTATCAAATCTATAAAAAATTGAGATATTTGAAATTTAATATAATAAAACACATATGGAATGGGTGTGTGACATCATTGGCTCCTCATTTGCATACCGACCACGTTCTGCATAACAAAATGTAAACTTAGAAATGCTATAACTTTCTTATTTTAAAACTTATTTTGATGTAATTTTCAGTGTTATGCTTGTTTGATTTTTCTCTATCTATTCAAATCATGTTAGGGTTGATGTTATGGTGCACTTGGCCTTCTAGATAGGTCTATAAAAAAGAGCCATACTTAAAGTAAAGTTCTGAGCTCATTTTCCATTCCAGCTTCAATTTTTTTTTCTAATTCATGATTATATGTACCTGTACAGTGTACATCTACATGAATTCTTCACTATACACTATTTGATTAGCAATGCAATAGATGCTGTGATGATTGTACCTCTTGGTGTGTAATATACAAATAATGAATGGTTATGAGTTTAATAGTGCGAATTTTTTCATGAGTTGAAAGAAATAATGCTAATCTTTCAACGAATGAAAATATTTGCACTATTGAATGAATGAAAAACATTCATTGTTTGTTTTATACAACATCGAAGAAGATCTAATAGAACGTTAATCAACAAATAATGCTTTACTCCTTACATATCAAAGATAAATTAAAGTTGGATTCAAGTCTTCTCAGTTACATTCAGATTGCCTTTGCATCAGATACACGCAGGGATACGCACACAGCAAAGAGGTACGCAGTCATATAACCAAAAATGCACGCCTGTGCAATTAGAACATCTATTGAATATCATGTGACCAACAATCCTCCAATCAAATGACAAGGATCCATGTAGGTGTTGTATAATCTTAAATATTCGATCCCATTTCTTGATGGTATTAGAATTCTTAAAGCCCTATTCCAGTTATGGTGTTAGAGTTTCTTGTTTTCAGCAGGTCAGTAGCATGACAAAAACCAAAACCAAGATACTGTGAATAATTTTCCACCTAAAGTTGAATATAAAAAAATGAGAGGCAAATATAGGTGATTCAATCCTTGTCCTAAACCAATTCATCCATGTTGTACATGTACACTGTATGTACAGTGTATATCGTTGATTCAACATGGCGTAGAAAAAGTTCTCATGCACGGTAGCGGTGCAGCAAATATGAATATTCATGCTAATTGCTATAGAGCACCGTTTGCTTGAAAATGCAAGCCGATCGCCTGTCTGATTATCAAGATATTTATGATTGAAAATCGAAATCAAATTTTGCGTTTGCCAAACGGTTTTCATAACACTACAGTCTATTGATGAAAACGAGTATGGTCAAACCTGTCATTCAAAGGTTTTTTACTTTTTTGAGGCACTTCTTGATCATTTTGAAGCGCAATTTTTTTAGAGCTTCAATATATTGCCATATCACAGACACTGATAACATGTAGTGTCGTGCATCTCAGATTTAACATTGTTAAACGATCCCTTTAATCAACAATACACAACGTGGGATAAATTGGGTTAGGACGAGGAATCGCCCTTTTTCCTATCGAAGACGTCTTCAAATTATAATTAAAGTGGTTGTCCAGATGCACAGAGGGGTCGAAAAACTTTGTAAGTCAAAATGTAATTACTACTTCTTAAGTTCTTTACATTTCGAAAAAATGTGCCCCTCCCCGCTGTTTGAATCGATATTCCGATGCAGGCTCTGGTGCTCCCTGGAGTGAGGGAAGAAGTAGACTGAAAATTTCTTTCTCTTTCATTCGTTAGCCTCTTATTTGGTAAGGGTCAGCTCCTCTGTTTAGAGAAAGAAGCCGGCTATAGGGTCTCCTGTCATGAAGGAAAATGACGTCATCCATGGTCATCTATTGACAGTAACAGTTTAAAATACGACTGCAAGAATTTCAAGATGGAGTTCAATTTCGACGAAGAAAAATAGACCCCTCAAACACATCATACGGTCAATCTGTTAAGTGAAACTGATGTATATTAGTCTGGGCCTAATTTTCAACTACATAAATGCATTGAAAGTGAATCTGTTACAAAGTTTGTTGGCACTCTTGGTGGGACGTTCGTCTCACCGAATTCTGACAGGAGACCCTATGGCTGGCTTCTGTCTCTGAAGAGAGGAACCAACCACACCCAAAAAAGAGGCTAATGAATGAAAGAGACAGAAATTTTCGGTCTAGGGATGAAGGATCTGTGAACTAGTCAACTAGTAAAACTTAAGTACCAGTAGTAATCTCATTCTCTATTACTTTTTAGGCCTACATGTACATGTACCTGTAGTATCACTCTAATTAGATTCATGTTTGATTTTTCACTTCGAATGTTATGCCTTTAACTTAGGTAGTAGGTACGCACTACGCAGATGTACATGTACATGTACATGTAGGTGTGACTATATTACTGTCATATACATGTAGATGCAGCAGTAGGGAATATAATCCATAGATGCAGTACAGTAGGGAATATAATCCACACATACATTTAGCAGCATTCTTTTTGTGTGTTAAAAACTGTTTAGAGGAAATCTATTGATTCTCAACATTTCAAACACCACTGTACAAAACTCAACCATGTCAACTAAGTTCACTAAAAATCGGTACTAGTGACAATTGATGACACCTAAATAGCAGTTAAATACAATTTTTCAACTTTAATACCAATGTTAGAAAAAATCCTTTCAAAATTCAAATCGTGAGTCTACTGTCAAACTTGCCGATCAGCCACTTCCTTTTCAATGTATGCATTTGTGTGCAATGTGTGTATTGTGTGCAGTTGCAGCCTCTCAGCACATAGTACAGGGCTAGAGGTCTCCATCAAAGCATAGAGTCTAAGGCTGTGCACAACAGTGTAATGAGGTACCCGAGTACACTCCCAGGCTTACAAGTGAATACTCGAATATTCGGACGCCATGTTTTTTTGAATTTTTTTGAATTTTTTTTGGATTTTTTTTGCCACCACCATACCACTGCAGCAGTATCCCAGTTCTGTCGCCGAAAACGCGTGCAATTTTACTTCGAGTTGCAGTTGAAGGCGCCGATTTTAATAATAATAATAACAGTAAACAATGCTGTTTTAACAGAAATCGAGACATTTGGTCCCAGTTTCTGAGTGGTGAGTTTGACAGTGCTTGAGTTGGGAAACATTTTTACCGACGGCTCAATGCCAGCGGCCGCCGCTCACCCAGGCACGGGTAAGCGTCGGCCTGGACAGATTTTTTTTTTTTTTTTTGCGGCCGAATATTCGGGTACGAGAAATCGTACCCGAGTAGTTGTCAACCGTGCGGGTACTCGAGCATTCGACTACACGTCGCAGCCCTAATAGAGTCAATGCTAATGTGTATTGACCTCTAGCGCTGTACTACGCCACACATGCTGAGAGGCAGCGATTACACACAATTGCACACTAATGCACACAATGAATACGTTGTGGCTGATCAGCAAGTTTGACAGTAGTAGGGTGTCTGAACGTTTTTTTTAATTTTCCCTTCATCGATTGTACAGTAGACTGAAATCGTTACTCATGAGGAAATAAAGTTATTGGAATATTGGAATACAACTCTTATCTACCGGTATGGTACATGTAATTATTAAATTATTAATCAATTAATACTTTGCTGCAAATTGTGATTTTTAAAGATTGCATGTATTTATTTCAACTACAATCACCATTGGATCGAAGGCACATTGATGGCTCGATTTCAGGATTGCGGCATGGCTCGTCTGACCATGGAATACTGTGTCGGTGTGTGCGACCAATTCAAGACTAGCGACTGTATTTTCGCGCGAAATTTAAATGTCATTTTGGACTTTGTCCCGGCAATGACACGCCCATTCCCTCGGGCTGTCTAATTCTGAACGTGAATTATTGACCATGAAATTTAAGTGTTTCAAAGCTCTTATGGACGGATTTATCGCTCATAGATAAATATGAAAGTCTCTATACAAAGTCAATGTAAAATGCATCAAGAAAATCATCACAGAATCTGTTTTATGCATTGCCATTTGCCAACGCGCCAATCAAAAATATGAAACATGATCTGCAAAAATGTGGACTCATCGTCCGCGTTTACACAGACGATCCTTATTCTCGGACCAGCCCCCCTACTGCGTAACCCGTCCACATGCAGCTACAAATAAACATACTCCACCAAAGCATGGAGAGTCAATGCTAATGCGTATTGACCTCTAGCACTGCACGTGTTAATACGCAGCATTTGCACTAAGGCTGTGCACAACAGTGTAATGAGGTACCTGAGTACACTCCCAGGCTTACAAGCGAATACTCGAATATTCGGACGCCATGTTTTTTTTGATTTTTTTGTTGATTTTTTTTGTTGATTTTTGTTGATTTTTGTTGATTTTTTTTTTTTGCCACCACCATACCTTTGGAGCAGTATCCCAGTTCTGTCGACGAAAACGCATGCAATTTTACTTCGAGTTGCAGTTGAAGGTGCCGATTTAATAATAATAATAACAGTAAACAATGCTGTTTTAAAAACCAAAGATGGCAGAATAATCCATTTTCCTCCCAGTCCAAACAGAAATCCGGACATTTGGTCCCAGTTTCTGAGTGGTGAGTTTGACAGTGCTTGAGTTGGGAAACATTTTTACCGACGGTACCAGGCCAGCGGCCGCTGCTCTCCCTGGCCTAGTCAGCGTCGGCCTGGACAGAATTTTTTTTTTTTTGCGGCCGAATATTTGAGTACGAGAAATCGTACTCGAGTAGTTGTCAACAGTGCGGGTACATTTGTACTCGAGCATTCGACTACTCGTCGCAGCCTTAGAAAATACCCTATCCCCACTTTTTGCATATCGCCTAATGCATTAGAATGCAGCTGTTTAATTCCAGAAGCTCCAACACTGGCGCCGCAGGCGTCGGAGCTTCAGTTGGCGGATCTTGGGGTTAGCAGGGGTGATAGTGAGCACTAAAAAAAAAAAAGTTTTTTGTTTTCCCCTCAACCTTGCCCCCCTTGAGTAAAAAAAAAAAGAGGATTCGTGGGGAAAAAATGGCATCTAACAACATTCCCCCCTTTCCAGTAAGAAAATTGGGACAAAATTGGGACAAAATTAGGAAAATTGTAAAAAAAAGTAGGGCAAAATAAGGAAGAATAGAGAAAATAAGAGGGAAATCGGGAAAATCAGGATAAAATAAGGAAGAAGAAGAAAAAAATTGTAAAAAAAAAAAATCCATTTTTTTATTTTTATAAATCGGGAAGAAACAAAAAAATCGGGAAAAAATCGGGAAACCGATCTAAATCGGGTTTTTATCAGGCCTGGGTTAGTAAAACAGCCGATTAATAGGCGATATTATCGTTAAATCTGCAAAGGGAGTACTTACAATTTTGACTTCATAGATTGCACGACTCCTCAGGGCATAACACCAATTACTTGAATTTATAATTTGAAGAGAGTCTTCGATGGGAAAAAAAGGGTCATGCACGGCAGTGGCGCAGCAAATATGAATATTCATGCTATCACGCACTGATCGCTCGAAATCGCTGAATATGCACGAGGTTGCGAAGGGCCGGGGGACCGCTCTGTTTGTTCGAGTCGTGCATATTCAGCTATTTCGAGCGATCGGTGCTCTATAGCATGAATATTCATATAATTTCTGCGCAACTGCCGCGCATGCGTACCTTCTCTTCGCCATTTTGAATAGACGCTGCAACATGGAAGGAATCGTTGGTGTAGTAAACCGAATAACCCTTTTTTTCCCATCGAAGACTTCTTCAAATTATAATTTCAAGTGATTGGTGTTATGCCCTGAGGAGTCGTGCAACCTATGAAGTCAAAATTGTAAGTACTCCCTTTGCAGATTTAACGATAATATCGCCTAATCGGCCATTTTTACTAACCCCAGGATCTGCCAACTGAAGCTCCTACGCCGGTGACGGAGCTTCCAGGAGTTAGCAGCTGTTTAGCAAAAAATGATAACTCGGCGTGAACCACTTTTTGGTCCATTCTGACCAAAGCTATGAATATTGCAGTTTTTAGTTTTTGAGGGGCTGTATCTTTTGATAGAAACATGGGTGAGTCTTGAAATTCGAAAAGTATTATTCTGATTACATTTTTTATTCAAATATCCAACAACAATGGTGAAAAACGATCCCAAATTGAAAATTGAAAAATTGTTCAGACACCCTAATAGAGAGTCAATGCTAATGCGTATTGACCTCTAGCACTGTTACCTTTAAATGTAAAAAACTGTCAAACCGTTAAGCTATTCAAAACTAGTCTCAAGACACACTTATTCAAAATTGCGTTCGATGATTAATTAACTCTGTTCACTTCGACGTGTATTCCATATGTATTGTAATTTGTATGTTTATTTGCATTTTTAGTTTTGTATAAGATGTAATTGTATAATGTATATCAGTCTTTTTTGTGTGTATAGCGCTTAGAGACTTCGGTGGTAAGCGCTTTATAAGTAACGTTTTTATTATTATTATTATTATTATTGTTAGGCAGCATTTGAATACATTACACTCTCAAAACACAGATGCACATAATCATGCCGAAAGGCGACAGTGGACTCACAATTAGAATTTTTAAATTATTCTTTCAAACATTGAAAAGTTGAAAAAATTGTATTTTACTACTAGATTTCTAGACCGATTCTATTTAGACTTTAGAGTCTACATGTACTACATGTAGACTCTAAATAGAATCGGTCTAGCCTTGGCCTACATCTAGTCCTAGAACTAGATTCAATCGTCACTAAACTTCTAAAGTACCGATTTTGAGTGAAATGTTGAGAATCAATAGCACAGCTTTAAATACACAGCCAGGATAGTAGTCTAATGCTAATGCACCTACTCACGTCACCATTTATGACCTAGAATAAAGAATCTAGAATGTGTGGTCTAGACCACTCCAGCAAAGCTAGCGTAAAGGGGCGCTGGTCCGAGAATAAGGATCGTCTTCATAAAAGAGGATCGTCTTTGTAATGTAAACACGGACCGATGCGTCCTCAAAAATAAGGACCGTCTGCATTTTTGCAGACGTTTCATATTTTTGATCGGCACATTGGCGATGCAAAACAACGGATTCTGCAATGATTTTCTTGATGCATTTTACATTGACATTGTACAGAGACATTCACATTTTAAGCAATAAATCCTTGGGAAGACAGACAACCCATGAAAGTAGACAGTGAACTAGATCTAGGGTTATTTTCCCCCGGGGAATCCATTTTTGGCATCGCCAGCGGGCGGTTCTGTAACATGCAACCCCCAGAGCGCTGATGAAAAAAAACGTCCTCGAAAATGCAGACAACCCTTATTTTTGAGGACGCATTTTGTGAGGATATCCTTGTTTATGAGGACGTTTCTCATTCTCGGACCAGCGCCCCTACTGCTAATGCGTATTGACCTCTACTGCATGCTTGCTAGTGTGAGGAAGGTATTATTAGACCCATACACAAATACACACACCACTGGCCTAGACCCTAGATCTATAAAAATTTAGTATAGAAATTTATTACTCACTTCCTTGACAAAATGATGATCTTTAAAGTAGTTCCAGAACTTCCAGACTTCCAGCCGGCAGCCTCCAGCAGCTACATGTAGCCATCCAGTGCAGTGCAAAGTTGGTCGTTTTCTTCAGACCGACTATTTTCCCACACATATAAGTGGATGTGTGGGACTTGTACTCGTACTTCGTAGTCTGAGCTATGTCATTGCTTGGTTGGTAAATAATACTGCATCGATCCTTTCTCGCTTTGTTAAATGATTGCAATTCTTCTTTCCTGGTGTTAATCTAACCTTTCCCCATACTGTGGGTTTTAAAGGAAGACAAATCTGGCAAAATGGCAGAGTTGACAGTTGAGATTATTTGAAGGGATATTTGAAATTGAAATTAAACATTTCATTCTCTTCCACGCCACCAGATGGCAGCAAACCTAAATTGAGTTCCAGTCTTCCTTTCTTCATAATTTGGACCCTCCGACAGCTACAGGCCAGTTTATTGAAAATCAATCTCTCAGTAACATATTTGAATACATGAATACACAAATGAATAACATATAATAGTTCGGAATAACATAGACATAACTAATATCAACCATAAAACGCCATTACTGAAACAGTAGCATATTGATAATAATAATATGATAATAATTAATACTGTATATACATGCAAGAAATAGATTTTTTTTAAACACTGCAACATCATGACTGAAAATGATGTGGGAAATTCAATATAATAATACTTAACGATCAAAATCCTTTTAAAATTTATCAATTTTGTAATCGAATTTATCAGTTTTGTTAGCAAGTATACTAACTTGCCTGGTATATTGCTTTATTGTCCTGGTCTGGAAGGAAGGTATAGACTTTTGTATTTCAGTATACAGCTTCGTTTCTATAGCTGTCATTCAATTATGATTTAAAACTCTTGGAGAATTAGAAAAACAAATTGTTACAATTCCTTCTTATTGGATCAGTTCAAGGTTATTAAACAAAAGAGGATTTAGCTAATTCTTCTGATAATTCAAATTAAGATGGACAGAATTTATACAAATCTTAATTCTACAACATAAGTATACTCATAGGGAAAGTTGAGTTTGGAGGGCCAGTAAATTGTCCGAATCCGATTTTAAACCTATTTGTATTTACACAAAAACATTTATCAATATTAATCTTTGGAAATTCCTTTAATTACTACTCAATGTTCCCAAAACAAACAACATGTTACGTCGGATGATTGGGCAACCATCGCTAACATTATTTCCTAGCTAAAAAATGGGGTTTTGAACAGTTTAAGGTCGAATTGTTTTGAAGGGGTCCCGAAAAGAGTATAACTTATCACGTTTCTTTATTGTCACATTTTGCAAACTTTCTGACCCCTCCATGCAAGAACTCAGCCCTTTATTTAATGTTGTCAAGAAGTCAAAGACATGGCAATGCACACGATCTTTTTTTTATATCATGCCTATTTATGCCTTCTCATATGCCTATATATTAACCGATGCAGAAATAAACATGCAGTAATTAAGTGACTGACCATCCCCTCCCCCGCAAAAACCCATCAATATTGAGAAGAAGTATTAAAGAAACTGAAAGAAATTACACAATATGAAAATGGTGAAAGAAAAGAGAACAAAGATAGGAATATTAAAGATGCCAGAAATATAGCCATGAAAAGAATACCCCAAAAACGACAATTGTTTTGCAGAACAGAGGTTGCGTTGGATGCCAGGCGCGGATCCACGGGGGGGGGGGGGGAGCGGGGGGGATGGGGTTAACAGGCCCGGTTTAAACAAAATGGTATATAGATATTTTTTTTATTTTGTTAAAAACAAAAAAATGAAAATGGGGTCCCCTCCCGGCATTCTTCTGACATTCTTTATTTACTTTAACGCATGAAACAATACAAATATGCAACATTTTACAGTGAAATAAACGATTTTTCGTAAAAACCTGGATATATATCCTCCTACTAGGGGCGGATCCAGCCGGCGGAAAAGGGGGGGGGGGGGCAAATCTTGAGAAAATATTTAGCGGCGAATCAGCCAGCCAGCGAATAAGCGGGGGGGGGGGAGGAGTTAGGAGCACTTCTTTTTTTGTTCAGGGAGGGGGGGGGGGGGTGAGGGCTGGATCCGCCCCTGTAGGAGGCTATATATCCAGGTTACGAAAAATCGTTCATTTCACTGAGAAATGTGCGTGTTTTAGTCGATTTACACCTAAAAGTCAATAAAACAAAGCTGGGGGTGGGTGGAGGGGCGGCTGGGAAAAATACTGCGGATTCGGGGGGGGGGGCGAGAAATGTAAATGTGGACACTATGTCAACAGTCAACAACAAACAAAACGTTTATTTGTTTTCACTTTCGTTATGTTTGGTGTGAACGTTTTGATTCTCGAACGCCCATGATATTTTATTATTTTTTTACTCTAATTATCATTTGTTACATTAGTTCAAAAATAATAGGCCTATGTTTAAACATATTTGAAAATAAATTTCATAGCTTCTGTACATTGTTTCAGTTTAAGTATTACAATATTTAAAAAATATCGTATTATTTATTATATTATGTATACATTAAAAAGATGTGGCGAAAATGTTTCTCTTCTTCTTTGGAAACATTCTTATGATATCACGAAAACATTACATGTGGACTGTTTGTAGGATATTTTTTAAACATTTCGAAAAACATTCAAAAAATGTTATTTTAATTGCTTTGTTAAAAACATTTTTGAAATGTTTTTTTGTGACATTTGTACAACGTCTAAATGTAAGGATTACAATATTTTTAAAACATTTTAAAAATGTTTTCGTTATATCATATCTATAACATTTAAAAGATGTTAGAAAAACGTTTCTTTTCTTCTTTGAAAACATTTCTATGATATAAAGAAAACATTTCATTTGGACCGTTTGTAAGATCTTTTTTAAACATTTTGAAAAACATTAAAAAAATGTTATTTTAATTGTTTAGTTTATAACGTTTTTGAAATGTTTTTTTGTGACATTTGTACAACGTCTAAATGTAAGGATTACAACATTTTAATAACATTCTCAAAATGCTCTGCTTATATCATATCAATGACATTCTAAAGATGTTAGAAAAACGTTTCTTTTCTTCTTTGAAAACATATCTATGACATAAAGAAAACATTTCATGTGGACCGTTTGTAAGATCTTTTTAAACATTTTGAAAAACATTCAAAAAATGTTATTTTAATTGTTTAGCTTATAACGTTTTTGAAATGTTTTTTGTGACATTTGTACAACGTCTAATTAATGTAAGGATTACAACATTTTAACAACATTCTTAAAATGTTCTGCTTATATCATATCAATGATATTTAAAAGATGTTGTAAAAACGTTTCTCTTCTACTTTGAAAACATTATTATGATATCACGAAAACATTACATGTGGACTGTTTGAAGGATATTTTTTAAACATTATGAAAAACATTCAAAAAATGTTATTTTATTTCTTTTGTTAAAAACGTTTTTGAATTGTGTTTTGTGACATTTGTACAACGTCCTAATTTAAGGATTACAACATTTTAACAACATTTTTTAAATGTTCTGTTTATATCATATCAATGACATTTTAAAGATGTTAGAAAAACTTTTCTTTCTTCTTTGAAAACATTATTATGATATCACGTAAACATTACATGTGGACTGTTTGTAGGATATTTTTTAAACATTTCGAAAAACATTAAAAAAATGTTATTTTAATTGTTTAGCTTATAACGTTTTTGAAATGTTTTTTTGTGACATTTGTACAACGTCTGAATGTAAGGATTACAACATTTTAACAACATTTTTAAAATGTTCTTTTTATATCATATCAATTACATTTAAAAGATGTTGTAAAAACGTTTCTCTTCTTTTTTGAAAACATTATTATGATATCACGAAAACATTACATGTGGACTGTTTGTAAGATGTTTTTTAAACATTTTGAAAAACATTCAAAAAATGTTATTTTAATTGTTTTGTTAAAAACATTTTTGAAATGTTTTTTGTGACATTTGTACAACGTCTAAATGTAAGGATTACAATATTTGTAAAACATTTTTAAAATGTTTTTGTTATATCATATCTATAACATTTAAAGATGTTAGAAAAACGTTTCTTTTCTTCTTTGAAAACATTTCTATGATATAAAGAAAACATTTCATGTGGACCGTTTGTAAGATCTTTTTAAACATTTTGAAAAACATTAAAAAAATGTTATTTTAATTGTTTAGTTTATAACGTTTTTGAAATGTTTTTTGTGACATTTGTACAACGTCTGAATGTAAGGATTACAACATTTTAACAATATTTTAAAAATGTTCTTTTTATATCATATCAATTACATTTAAAAGATGTTGTAAAAACGTTTCTCTTCTTTTTTAAAAACATTATTATGATATCACGAAAACATTACATGTGGACTGTTTGTAAGATGTTTTTTAAACATTATGAAAAACATTCAAAAAATGTTATTTTATTTCTTTTGTTAAAAACGTTTTTGAATTGTGTTTTGTGACATTTGTACAACGTCCTAATTTAAGGATTACAACATTTTAACAACATTTTTTAAATGTTCTGTTTATATCATATCAATGACATTTTAAAGATGTTAGAAAAACTTTTCTTTCTTCTTTGAAAACATTATTATGATATCACGTAAACATTACATGTGGACTGTTTGTAGGATATTTTTTAAACATTTCGAAAAACATTAAAAAAATGTTATTTTAATTGTTTAGCTTATAACGTTTTTGAAATGTTTTTTGTGACATTTGTACAACGTCTGAATCTAAGGATTACAACATTTTAACAACATTTTTAAAATGTTCTTTTTATATCATATCAATTACATTTAAAAGATGTTGTAAAAACGTTTCTCTTCTTTTTTGAAAACATTATTATGATATCACGAAAACATTACATGTGGACTGTTTGTAAGATGTTTTTTAAACATTTTGAAAAACATTCAAAAAATGTTATTTTAATTGTTTTGTTAAAAGCATTTATGATATGTTTTTTTGTGACATTTGTACAACGTCTAAATGTAAGGATTACAATATTTGTAAAACATTTTAAAAATGTTTGTGTTATATCATATCTATAACATTTAAAAAATGTTAGAAAAACGTTTCTTTTCTTCTTAAAAACATTTCTATGATATAAAGAAAACATTTCATGTGGACCGTTTGTAAGATCTTTTTTAACCATTTTGAAAAACATTAAAAAAATGTTATTTTAATTGTTTAGCTTATAACGTTTTTGAAATGTTTTTTGTGACATTTGTACAACGTCTGAATCTAAGGATTACAACATTTTAACAACATTTTTAAAATGTTCTTTTTATATCATATCAATTACATTTAAAAGATGTTGTAAAAACGTTTCTCTTCTTTTTTGAAAACATTATTATGATATCACGAAAACATTACATGTGGACTGTTTGTAAGATGTTTTTTAAACATTTTGAAAAACATTCAAAAAATGTTATTTTAATTGTTTTGTTAAAAACATTTTTGAAATGTTTTTTTGTGACATTTGTACAACGTCTAAATGTAAGGATTACAATATTTTTAAAACATTTTAAATTTTTTTTTGTTATATCATATCTATAACATTTAAAAGATGTTAGAAAAACGTTTCTTTTCTTCTTTGAAAACATTTCTATGATATAAAGAAAACATTTCATGTGGACCGTTTGTAAGATCTTTTTTAAACATTTTGAAAAACATTCAAAAAATGTTATTTTAATTGTTTAGTTTATAACGTTTTTGAAATGTTTTTTTGTGACATTTGTACAACGTCTAAATGTAAGGATTACAACATTTTAATAACATTCTCAAAATGTTCTGCTTATATCATATCAATGACATTCTAAAGATGTTAGAAAAACGTTTCTTTTCTTCTTTGAAAACATTTCTATGATATAAAGAAAACATTTCATGTGGACCGTTTGTAAGATCTTTTTTAAACATTTTGAAAAACATTCAAAAAATGTTATTTTAATTGTTTTGTTAAAAACATTTTTGAAATGTTTTTTTGTGACATTTGTACAACGTCTAAATGTAAGGATTACAATATTTTTAAAACATTTTTAAAATGTTTTTGTTATATCATATCTATAACATTTAAAAAATGTTCTGAAAACGTTTCTTTGCTTCCTTCAAAACGTTGTTATGATATTATAAAAACATTTCATGTGGACCGTTTGTAAGATCTTTTTTAAACATTCTACAATAATGTTCAAAAGATGTTTTTAAAACATGTCCCGAAAATCATCGGAATTGGTACATTAAAAAAATGTTTTTATAATGTTTAACATAATAGCAATAATGTTTTATAAATGTTATAATGACATTTTAAAGAAATGTTCTCTTTAAGACATTCTCAAGACCTTTTGAAAATGTTATGATAACGTTATGTGTTAGCTGGGATAGCGCTGCTTAGGACCACATACATGTACATATTAGGTGTGTTTGTACCATGCTACACTATAATGAAACAGTAGATCTATAAATTACACCTGGATCATCACAAATACATTTTCTAATTTGCTTCCATTTCTAGGAGATTCTACCTATGGAGTGTAGATATCATCTGCTTCAGTCTGACTACAATGAGGATGGTGTTGCCTTAACAGCAACATTCCGTATAGACGTCTTCACCAGTGAAGATGCAGGAATGTGGCTGGATGCCTTTGAAGGTTCCTCCAAAGCAACATGGAAATGTATGAGAACGGTCCCTCCAAATTAAAGAAAAGAAAAATCTCTTCAAGGTATAGCCTTTTTTAAACTAGCATTTGTCTATATTTCCAAATCGGCCTGCAATTCCAAGCAGCTACAGTTTTATTGTTTACGTATGCTACAACCATATTAATAGATTTGAATTGTGTGCATGTTTTATGAGCTATAACCTGAAATTATTTCCGAAATTAATAGCAATGTAATAAGATGCACAAATTATGATCTTCAAACAATAAGTGGGCACTGATCAGAGATGATAAAATGAATGATAAATCATATTCATGGAAATCATGATAATTTATTATATTGTTGACTTGTATTTCCTTGATGACCACAACATTTTTTGCATTTTGGTAATGGCCTTCTATACAACTTACCAGACTCTCAAATTGGGAAACTGCAGAAGTTACAAAATGCAGCTGTGCGCATTATAACTTTATCCAGCCAGCGCAGTCACATCACCCCTGTCTTGTAAAGTATTCACTGGTTGTCCCTGAGGGAACGCCTTGTCTTCAGTTCAAAATACTTCTTTTTGCTCTTTCATATTGTCAATGGAACTTCCCCCAGTTACAATAAATCTTGGTACAAATGATCCTTGGGTAATACCACATTTGTGTTGATGAGGATGATGATGTCAAAGGCTATCAAGGGGTCAAAAGGTCATATTCCTTGTTTTATTGATCGCAAAATCAGACGAGACCTGTGGTTCGCGAACCACCTTGGTTTTGTTTTCATATTCAGAGAGTATTGGGTGTACAAGATGTATTTACAGGGTTGAAAAGAACCAGAAAGAGATCTACCATGTCATGTCTTACATTTGGTTAACAATGAACATAGAAAAAACCAAGCCTGAGCAAATAATCAAATAATAACTTCCTGAATTGTAGATGTTGTTCTCTCCTGTGAAGAATACTGTACTTTAAAGACAGTATGCAGTGTATTTGTTGTCCAATGTTTTCTAAATTGGGTAGTGATATATAATTATTGAATTTCAGCAACAAGCAATGTGCCATCAGGATGGCTTGGCCCTCTCCAGTCATCTGAGCCCACAGCTGAGGATGTGCCCGAGCCTGATGTAGATGAGCCCGAGCCTGATGTAGATGAGCCAATGTCTAGTAGCCATCTTGATGACCATGCTTCAATCGAAGATCGTCAACTAGTCAGGCTAGAAAGCCTGCATGCCCAGATAGATCTACACAACCAGTTTGCCCAACGTATGCATAGACATTACTCCACCAAATGTAAGCAATGAATTTCATTTTTTACTGCATGCATTATAAGATCGTTCTATTTTTCCATTTACGCTTAACCCTCATCCCATTTTTTTTTTGTTCACTTGAGTCCATGGACGGGGGGAAGGGGGCATTTTTTGCCCCCCCCCCCCCCCTTCAGATCTCAACCGCCAATCGCGCAATCTCCACGAAAATTTGCATGATAGTAGTGTGCGATGTGATCTACAAGAATGTAAAGTTAGTCTTTCCGAAATAATGTCTTTTTATTTTATGTTAATTATGTTAATTTATGCACGAAATCATACTTTTTGCTCTAAATCACTAAATAAAGCTCATAGAATTCTAATTTTTGGTGTAAATATTCTTTGTAGCATTCCAAAAAATTATACTTGAAGAAAATTCCTGGTATCAAAATTAATTTCTTATGTATTTCTTCTTTCGCGACCTTTTGTTTTTGTTTGTTTTGGGGCAAAATTTATTGCAGAAACTTTTCGAAGCATAATTATGCTGAAACAAAATAATTTTAGCCAATGAGCTGTTTTTGGTTTGACGGATATTTGTTTAAATCGTGCAACGTCGTAACGGTATGCCCGTTTTCGTGAAAATGTTTTTTTGAAAGTAAAAAGTCAGCGAGCGCCGCGTTCAAAAATGTCACGCGTCAGAATGGTCGTGGAAAATGTTGATGGGGGCCCCGCCCCCCCCCCCCCCTCCATGTGGTTAGAGTTAATTTTTGTTTTTCTTGGCATTTCAATATCTTACAACATTGGAATAAATCAAATGTGTTTACATAATAATGGCTATCATTTGCATGCTACAGAAAATTTGCATATTACATCCATGCGGGTGGATACACAGGTGCGGATGCAGTAGGGAGCCAATTGTGCCTCCCCCCCCCCAGTCCTTGTTCAACCCTGTGTCCGCACAAGATTTCCTGAGAATTAACATTATTGTTTATCCCTGATGATACATGTTGCATTTTATTGTTAATTATTAATATTCATGATAACAGTTGTTGAATCTAATTTGCATGTTATAGTTATTAATATTCATGATGATGATGTATGTTGCAGAGAATCTATATGTTACTGTTAATTATTACTATTAAGGATAAAATATATTGAATAGAAGTTGCATTTTATAAATTATTATGTTCATGGTACATGTTTCAGAAAATTTGCATGTTTGTTTTGGGGCAAAATTTATTGCAGAAACTTTTCGAAGCATAATTATGCTGAAACAAAATAATTTTAGCCAATGAGCTGTTTTTGGTTTGACGGATATTTGTTTAAATCGTGCAACGTCGTAACGGTATGCCCGACCAACCACTCCCCCCCCCCAAAAAAAAAAAAAAAAAAAAAAAATATTGTATTGGCATAACAGCCAACTGAAAAATATGGTTGACAATTACAATTTTTTTTTTCACTCGGGAGTAATTCCATATTTGCTGCTTGCCCTACCTTAACAAGTGCATGATAAAAATAGATTAGCCAAAATGAGGACCATACTTCTTTTGGTTTTTATTTTTTCCAGAGATTCTTGTATATATTTTGGAATAAAAAAACAAATCCAGGGTATGTGGTACTATTATGTTAGGTCAGGTTATGCCAATTCAACATCTTTCCTTGAGGGGGGGGGGGGGGGGGGGGTTCTTATCTTGATTATTAATGTTCATGACATAACAAATTCTTCTGTTTTTTTTTTTTTTTTCTTCTTCCATCTGTTAACTCACACCTTGTCTATTAATGATTGGATACAGATGTAGCAAACAAGTAAGTATAATACAGTTTTATTTCATTTTCAGCATATTCCATGTTATATCTAGTTTGTAAATGAATGTCGCCAAGGCGCATATTTCAGCACTCCCTGCTTACAGTAGTAAACAAGTGGATACTGCCATCAACAAAAGTTGACGATGTGTGCTCCTCTTATGTTATATGTTTTTGGACATATTTCTTACCATTGTTATTATAACATTTAAGGGCTAACATGTTTACAGGGAAAAATTATAATTGAAACAAAACTCAAGCAAAATAGAATTGAGTTGTATTTACATCTTGTTTGTAGATACTTCTTTGACAGTGGCCAGTCACTTTAAATTAATGAAGGAAAGTGTAAAATGCTAGTTAACTGATAGTGAGTATGTAACCAAATAGAACTGTTATGTGAGATTTTGTCTTACTAGGTAATTTTTCTTGCTTTTTGTTTTCAGCTCCACAGAGAGACAACAGGATTTTGGAGGATGTCCATCATATGTTTGTGGACATGGAGGAAAAACTAAAACAAGATCCAACCACCTACGTAGAATCGTACAAGGCTATGCTCAGAGCATATGGTCGTTTAAAAACAGACAGTGCCCTTGTATCAGCAATCCGAATGTTTGGCAGGTATAGCGGAGTAAATCTTGCTAAAAGGAAGGTGAAGTCGAAGGCAGGAGTCTCGGGTGGACTGCTACAGTCATCTGGCCCCAGCATCCCTGTTCAGCCCTCAGCCATATCACGCCGTCGACTGAAACTCGGAGGGAGGAGGAAACTAAATAAGGGACGTCCAACCAAACAGTCTGCCATGAAAGAGCAAGCCTTTTCTAGACCATCTTCATCAGCCATAATTCCATCCAAGAAAAAGCGTGTTGCTGCACCACATTCCCTTGGACATGCAGTGACTATGTGCCAATCTTTAGGGAAGACACATAGTGCAAAATAATTGAGTATGCTCAACCAAACACCTTCATCTTCAGGCGAATTACCAGAAGATTATATACCAGAAGCCGTGGCCCGCTGCATGAATAAGGCACAGCGGGATTATATGCCAGATATACCGATCCTCTATAATTCTTTCAATGACTTAGGAGGGGATTAGTACATCCGGTATAAAATGCTGTTTTGCGGTTTTCCCGCAGTGGGCCGCAGCTTTATCTTTTGGTAAGTCACCTAAGCTGTCATTATGCACTGGATGTGTCCCAAAAAGTATTATTTGGACTATATTTGGGATAGTTATGACTTTTGTTTTTCAATTCTGCTGATGTCATATCTTTGCAAACAAATTACCACCTTGAAAGCTATTTCTTATTTGCTAACAATTGCCTGATTTTGTGATACTTTTTCCCTTTTTAGTCTCACTTTCATGATAATCAACATCCATAAAAAAATACAAATTAAAAGGTTTAAATGCTAATGAACCTTACCTAATAACAAGGCATTAGCGATGTTGTGTCTCGACCACTTGTGAAAATGACTAGAAATATCGCGATCTCCCTTGCCATCCATGAGAATTGTATATGAGAGTCATACAGGTAAACTTTAAACGTTTTACCTGAAATGACCTATGACTTCACCATGTGACCTCTGAAGGCACGAATATATCCTAAATTTTGTTTGCCATTGCAGCAACATGTGCAGAGTTATTTATTTTGATTTATTTATTTATTCATATATTCATATTCCACAAATCATCAAAGTACATTTCATAATAAAACATTTCCATTGAAAAAAATACATCAACTGCATAACATATGCAGATTTGAAACGTACCAATAAAATGAAAAAATGTGGAGGGGCCTACTGAAAAGCATAGCTTGTAAGATGTAGACCCCCTATCGAGATTTTATACAAGGGTAATATGATATACATTTAGCAAAATAATCAGCAAAATTCTATAAATTTATATAGATATAAACATTTTAACATGAATGTATATAAACTATATACAAAATTATGTAGATATTGACTTTAAAATAATCAAAACTACCGTGGATAAGTATAAAGTTCACGAGATATTTGATTAAATCAATAAGAATTCAGAAGAAATTTTTGATGAGTATTCTAAATCGGTTCAGATTTTGGGTCCTGTGAAAAATACAGTTTTGCTAGAAAATACTGTTCTGCTTTTAAGTGATAGTCATTTGATTGTCTAGTATTATAGGAATGCAAAGTATTATTTCTCATAAATTTTATTTTGTAGGACATAAGGTATACTATCTGTATCTAGCTGATACATGAATTGGAATAGTTGTAGAGGTCACTGACTTTAAGGATACGTTTCTGACGAAACTATTCATCCGTATGAGCTCTAAAGGGCTTATCGCATATCATTCTCAGTACTTTTTTCTGAAGTAGAATGACTTTGTTGAGTCTCGTGTGAGAGGCATTTCCCATGCCAGAATCTCATAATTAAGATATGGTAAATTTATTGCACAATACCACATGGATAGTGCCTGTGCTGGAAGAAAGCTTTTAAGCTTGTTGATGACTCCAATATTTCTTGCCACAAGAGAGTCTTGCAGGTAAATTTTAAAATATGACCTCAAACGACCTTTGAACTCACCATGTGACCTCTGACAGCACTGCAACATGGTGTTATCCCTATTACAGGGAAACTGAAACATTGTGAGAAAATAAGTACTTGTTTTGCCACTTAGTAACATAATAATTACGGTATACATGCATTGAGTAGTGAATTAGTGGGCCTATATCATAAGACTACACTGCTCAGAATGATGCATTATGGATTTGTAACCGGGCCAGATTTGAGTAGTTGAGGAATTGAGGTGGTGCTATACAAGGCTGCTGATTCGTATTGGGTTTTAAACGCGACGTACAGAAATTAGAGCCAATCCTAGATGAGATCTGTAATCTCGAAGATTAGATAATCAGATTTGTGTAAAATGTTATGTTTATATTATTCAGTTGAGCTACTCACCGTTCATGGGCATGTGCATTGGGGTTAATTCATTAATTGATGTAACTTGATTGTTATGCCATGCTACTGTACTTTGTGCAGAAAATGGACTCAGTAACTCAGCTTGCAAGCATCCTACAATATATATATATTGATTGCTCTTCCATGAAACTGCCAGTAGCCATGATCAACTGAAGTATTCCATCTTCACAGGATATATGTGACCCGGCACCACAAAACCACCAAAATGTCGCAAAAAATTATTTTCCTGATTTCATCTGATTATGAAAGAAGAAGTTCTCCTCATTAAAATGGTATATTACTTGTCCAAATTGAAGCTTCCTAACCCTTTCAATTTAGTGAATGAAAAGAGCTGGTGAGGGAGGTTACTGGTATTAAATTGTGAGAAAGAGAGCTTTAAAGTTTGGGGCTATTCAAGCATGCGGAGCAAGCAAACCACAGGGAAATCAATAGAAGGGTGAATCAAAAGGCCATAGCAACCACTATGAAGAGATTTTCAGATTAGGCTGAAATTTGGCCTGATGGTCAAACATAGTCTGTTCATTATGTTTCTGAGGTTTCAATGTGTGGACTTAAGTCTTTCAAAAGTTATTATGTTGTAAATGTATAGAGTTGTAATTGGACAGATTAAGTACAAGTGAACTGCAACATAGTGCCGAGACACCTGCACTAGACAATGCCTATTCATGGTGGACCCGGAGTCTTTTTGTTCTCCCTTACATAACACTGCTTGTCACCTATCTTGTTTTGTATACATCTGGGCAATTATTTGTAACCACATTATCAGGAATTCTCTCGTCGCTGTCTTGCCCGAAGTGTTCAGTAAGCAAAGCTGTAAGGTTGGCCTGATCCCCCGCAGCTAGCCCCCGCATCATCGCTTCGTTGACCGCCCGAGCTACCCGGGCATCTGCGTTGGTGCACCCCGGTACCATCCCACGGCTCTGCTCACGTACAAAACCTGGCATTGTGACGACGTTGTAGACTTTTTCGCAACTTGTCACTCTCAAATGTATAAAATATAATAATGTTCTTACTCTTGATCAACAAATTCTAGATATGTGATGTACAATCAAGCTACTCGAAGTCGTTAACGGAGAATATAAGACGAACGCAAATCTGGAACTCGGATGTGAAAGCGGATACAAACAAAATGGCGCGCCGCACTGATTGCTATAACGGACCAATCACAGCCCGCGTAGCACGACCCGTTAGCAACGACCGACCATTTCCGGACTACGATAATTTCGGGAAAAGTGATCAAATTTTGGAAGAGACCGAAGGCTGTGCGAAAAAAAACTGGTCTAGAAAAACCGTTTAAAACACATCTTCTGCTATGTTTTAGACTTCCAAATTTTGATACTAGGTACAGAAAAGACCACTCTTTCAGAAAATGCAAAAAAAAACAAATCTATTTTTTTCACCTAAATTGACATTTTAGCTGATTACGGAGAATCGCTGGTTGCGACTTTTTGTTGGTTTTGTGGTGCCGGGTCACATATATATATATATATATTTTAAATCTAAATCACTTAATACTAATGTATCTTGTTCAGATATTCTATGTACTATTTGGCAAAATTGTTTGAAAGGTTCATGTCTTAAACCGTGTTAAAGTTGCTTGAAACTTTGAGAAAACAACTTGTGAAATTGTGTGATAAGGCCATTGCACAATGCATAACTATTGTGCAAAACATTGATGATCAATGGTCGAACCCCCTCCATCAGTTACAATAGGGTTAAAATATGCATGCATTTACTACGTTTTTTTTTTTTTTTTTGGTATTGATTCTAAGTTCTGATTATAAGATGTTGAAAAGTCTGTCATACATTTTGAGATGAGATTGTGTGTTCGCGTAAATGAAAAATGAGGTTCAATGAAGTGAGTTTCTGTTGATAAAACATTTGCTGGTTTCATCTCTTTTTTAATTTTGTCACTGTTAATTCAGCTTGTGCAGTTCCTATAAAAGCACTGTCCTTGATTTTTGTGTGTATATTTTAGGCAATAATTTACAGGGTTATTGTGTATCATGGCACCGTGACATTGTATAGTTTTATGAACCCTACATGCATGCCAAATGTGAAGATAATAAAAGAAGTTAGTGAGGGGGACACTGTGAAGCCAAATATATGTCCCCCCCCCCCCTTCTTTGGGCCTGTGAATTGACAAAATGCCTTGGGCTGAATATAGTTAATTACTCACAAATAAATACATGCAATTGAAAACTTGTGAAAGGAGTTAAGAGCACTGTGCTTTTCATGTGATAATTTCTTTGTTTTTTCTACCCTGATATGATATAACAGGGTTCTTGGAATAATTACAATTTACATAATAATATAATCATAAATTTAGATATTATGGTTAAGATATAGTAGATCAACATTACTCAGAATATAAATTCCGAGTTGGTATGAGCTGTAGCCTTTCTGACTAGACTATTAGCAAAACAGTTTTTGATCTCATAAATGTACATGCTTAATATATGATGACAAAAAGGGCTGGGGTCACTTCTATGGGAAAATCATTGATTGTTTTTTTTAATATACGTGGCTGAATGAAGTTTTATGATTTTATGGTCAGTTATTCAGAAATAACTCGCCCTAAAATTATAAAACTTCATTCAGCCTGGTATTTACTTTTTACCATCCTTAATTTGCAACAGAAAAAGTGTTAGCTAGTGAATAAAATTTTGTGATTGCTCTTTCCATTGTGATCCATAGTTTGCGTATATTAGATGTGAAGTAACTGGATTTTTGGGGGACACCCTGAATGTTATACGGAAAATAATACAGAACAGGCACGTCAATCAAAATATTAACATTCCGGTTAAATGTCAATTGTGTATGAATTCAATTAACATATATACATGCACTTTGTGTACTTGGCAATTCCGATGTAATGTGGGCTAGATATTGATTATTTCAGTCATTTAAAGACCATGTGCAACCAATAACAAGTTAACTGCTTTTGAACCATATGATCGTCCACATTTGTAACATTCTGAATGTAATAAATGAATTATACATTTATTCAGTGATTTGCAAAGTTGATATATGTGTGTCGCTTATTGTGGAATTGCCATGTACTATTTGTGAATGTTACGATTGTGTCATAGATGCTTGCTTTTGTTTGCAAACTCATTTATTTAGGGGGAGGGGGTGGGGTACTCAGATTTGTCACCAATGGGGTGTATGGAGCCTCTCAACCCATACTATTTAATTAAGACTCAGTTGCCCCCCCCCCCCCCTCCCCCCTCCTCCCCCCCCCCCCCAAACAAAAAAAAAAAATGTAGGCCTAACATTTATTAGGGATTCTAGATCATATTTACAAATAGAAATTTACATATTTTTTAAAAACAAAAATGTGGAAAATGGGGGCATGTTTTTTTGTGTGTGTGCTTTCGTGTGTGTGTGAGGTGGTGTGTGTGTGTGTGTGTGTGTGGTTGTCGGCCAATGTGTGCCAAATTGCAATACCAATTAAATATTTTGACAGCCACACTGTCACAGATCAAAAAGAGACTATGAATAATATCATTAATAGCCTCACATACCGCCCCCACCATGCACCCCTCCAAATGCAGAATAGTAATTTTCTAGGTTTTTTTATGCCTCCGTTACGAAGTAGCCGGAGGCATTATGTTTTCGGGTTGTCCGTCCGTCCGTCCGTACGTCTGTACGTACGTCTGTACGTACGTCCCGTTCTCGTGATCACGTTATCTGAAGAACCGATCGATGGATTCCTGCCAAACTTTGGTCATGTATGTATCTTGCAAAGTCGATGAACTGATAAGATTTTGGGGTCACGAGGTCAAAGGTCAAAGGTCACAGGGCTCATTATGTATGCAAAAACAGCTCGTGATCGCGTTATCTAAAGAACCGATCGATGGATTCCTGCCAAACTTTGGTCATGTATGTATCTTGCAGAGTCGATGAACTGATTAGATTTTGGGGTCACGAGGTCAAAGGTCAAAGGTCACAGGGCTCATTATGTATGCAAAAACAGCTCGTGATCGCGTTATCTAAAGAACCAATCGATGGATTCCTGCCAAACTTTGGTCATGTATGTATCTTGCAGAGTCGATGAACTGATTAGATTTTGGGGTCACGAGATCAAAGGTCAAAGGTCACAGGGCTCATTATGTATGCAAAAACAGCTCGTGATCGCGTTATCTAAAGAACCGATCGATGGATTCCTGCCAAACTTTGGTCATGTATGTATCTTGCAGAGTCGATGAACTGATTAGATTTTGGGGTCACGAGATCAAAGGTCAAAGGTCACAGGGCTCATTATATATGCAAAAACAGCCTGTGATCGCGTTATCTCAAGAACCGATTGATGGATTCCTGCCAAACTTAGGTCATGTATGTTACTTGCAGAGCTGATGAACTGATTTGATTTTGGGATCATGAGGTCAAGGTCAAAGGTCACAGCGCACATTATGTATGCAAAAATAGCTTATGATCGTATTATCATTAGAACAGATTGATGGATTCCTGCCAAACTTAGATCATTTATGTATCTTGCAGAGCCAATGAACTAAGTAGATTCTTGGTTCATAAGGTCCAAGGTCATGGGCTCATTATGTATGCAAAAATAGCTTGTGAACGCATTCTCATTATAGAACTGACAGATGGATTACTATTTAACTCAGGATATCTTGCAGAGCCAATGAACTGAGTAGATATAAGGATCATGAGGTCAAAGATCAAAGGGTCATATATGTATAGGAGAAATTGCTTGTAATCACGATATTCTGAGAACCTGTTGTTAATGGATTACAATTGAACTTGAATTTGAAAAATTTCTTCTGTTTTGGTTTGTAAACTTGCTCTATGACGGAGGCATCATTTTCGACTGCGCGCAGTCGAATTCCATCTAGTTTTTGTATATTTGTTATCTTATTTTTTTTTTTTTCTTTTGAGCAGCTAGTTGGGTATACGGCGTTGATATCTACACACACACACACAAGAAAACTGGAGTGAAAAAAAAACGGCTTCGTATTTAGGGTGGGGGTCGATCTCCCCTTTATTTTTCTTTATATTTTGGTTAGATGGGCTGCTATTGCCACCCCACTACCCTCCCCCTTCCCATGCAAGCCCCA
The DNA here is from genome assembly GCA_035222895.1 of Strongylocentrotus droebachiensis. Taxonomy (NCBI): domain Eukaryota; kingdom Metazoa; phylum Echinodermata; class Echinoidea; order Camarodonta; family Strongylocentrotidae; genus Strongylocentrotus; species Strongylocentrotus droebachiensis. The sequence goes on along the minus strand of JAVYIG010012162.1, from coordinate 9,797 downwards.
AAACAACAATAAGGAAGTAATTATTTCGTCTTAGCTCTGTTTGATTATTGTGCTCCTTTTATATATTATCCGTAAACTGATCATATTTACTGTTTGAAAGTTTAGTTTGAAAGTTTATTTATTTACTTATCGACAACCCATTCTGGGTATCGGAGTCCATTACAAATACATTATAATAATTTACATAACAGCATTTGAATAATACATATTCAAACAAGCAAATCGAAAGTACATTAAAAAAGCAATATGTACAAAATAACATTAAATAAACAAATTATTTGAGTTATATAAAATTAAGAAAAAAAAGGAAAGAAAGAAACAAAGAAGTATGGAAATATATTACAAGAAAGGAAATTTGAAGGGAGTGAGAGTGAAGGTGGTGGGGTGAAATGTGACTCTTGATTGTAAGTCCATATATCTGATGTTCACATTATGTCAATTGTTATGACATACAGGAAATAAATGAATGAAATAAAATAATAATAATGAAGAATAATCTCTGCGTACCGAAAAATATAACAGTAGTGGCGCATGCGCAAAGCTATCTTCCGCATGTCCATAGTGAAGTCGCATACGTCTACATGGTATCTAGCATAGATATCATGGGTTAAGGTTAGGGTTAGGGTTTAGGGTTTAGGGTTTAGGGTTTAGGGTTTAGGGTTAGGGTTAGGGTTAGGGTTAGGGTTAGGGTTAGGGTTAGGGTTAGGGTTAGGGTTAGGGTTAGGGTTAGGGTTAGGGTTAGGGTTAGGGTTAGGGTTAGGGTTAGGGTTAGGGTTAGGGTTAGGGTTAGGGTTAGGGTTAGGGTTAGGGTTAGGGTTAGGGTTAGGGTTAGGGTTAGGGTTAGGGTTAGGGTTAGGGTTAGGGTTAGGGTTAGGGTTAGGGTTAGGGTTAGGGTTAGGGTTAGGGTTAGGGTTAGGGTTAGGGTTAGGGTTAGGGTTAGGGTTAGGGTTAGGGTTAGGGTTAGGGTTAGGGTTAGGGTTAGGGTTAGGGTTAGGGTTAGGGTTAGGGTTAGGGTTAGGGTTAGGGTTAGGGTTAGGGTTAGGGTTAGGGTTAGGGTTAGGGTTAGGGTTAGGGTTAGGGTTAGGGTTAGGGTTAGGGTTAGGGTTAGGGTTAGGGTTAGGGTTAGGGTTAGGGTTAGGGTTAGGGTTAGGGTTAGGGTTAGGGTTAGGGTTAGGGTTAGGGTTAGGGTTAGGGTTAGGGTTAGGGTTAGGGTTAGGGTTAGGGTTAGGGTTAGGGTTAGGGTTAGGGTTAGGGGGTTAGGGTTAGGGTTAGGTTAGGGTTAGGGTTAGGGTTAGGGTTAGGGTTAGGGTTAGGGTTAGGGTTAGGGTTAGGGTTAGGGTTAGGGTTAGGGTTAGGGTTAGGGTTAGGGTTAGGGTTAGGGTTAGGGTTAGGGTTAGGGTTAGGGTTAGGGTTAGGGTTAGGGTTAGGGTTAGGGTTAGGGTTAGGGTTAGGGTTAGGGTTAGGGTTAGGGTTAGGGTTAGGGTTAGGGTTAGGGTTAGGGTTAGGGTTAGGGTTAGGGTTAGGGTTAGGGTTAGGGTTAGGGTTAGGGTTAGGGTTAGGGTTAGGGTTAGGGTTAGGGTTAGGGTTAGGGTTAGGGTTAGGGTTAGGGTTAGGGTTAGGGTTAGGGTTAGGGTTAGGGTTAGGGTTAGGGTTAGGGTTAGGGTTAGGGTTAGGGTTAGGGTTAGGGTTAGGGTTAGGGTTAGGGTTAGGGTTAGGGTTAGGGTTAGGGTTAGGGTTAGGGTTAGGGTTAGGGTTAGGGTTAGGGTTAGGGTTAGGGTTAGGGTTAGGGTTAGGGTTAGGGTTAGGTTAGGGTTAGGGTTAGGGTTAGGGTTAGGGTTAGGGTTAGGGTTAGGGTTAGGGTTAGGGTTAGGGTTAGGGTTAGGGTTAGGGTTAGGGTTAGGGTTAGGGTTAGGTTAGGGTTAGGGTTAGGGTTAGGGTTAGGGTTAGGGTTAGGGTTAGGGTTAGGGTTAGGGTTAGGGTTAGGGTTAGGGTTAGGGTTAGGGTTAGGGTTAGGGTTAGGGTTAGGGTTAGGGTTAGGGTTAGGGTTAGGGTTAGGGTTAGGGTTAGGGTTAGGGTTAGGTTAGGGTTAGGGTTAGGGTTAGGGTTAGGGTTAGGGTTAGGGTTAGGGTTAGGGTTAGGTTAGGGTTAGGGTTAGGGTTAGGGTTAGGGTTAGGGTTAGGGTTAGGGTTAGGGTTAGGGTTAGGGTTAGGGTTAGGGTTAGGGTTAGGGTTAGGGTTAGGGTTAGGGTTAGGGTTAGGGTTAGGGTTAGGGTTAGGGTTAGGGTTAGGGTTAGGTTAGGGTTAGGGTTAGGGTTAGGGTTAGGGTTAGGGTTAGGGTTAGGGTTAGGGTTAGGGTTAGGGTTAGGGTTAGGGTTAGGGTTAGGGTTAGGGTTAGGGTTAGGGTTAGGGTTAGGGTTAGGGTTAGGGTTAGGGTTAGGGTTAGGGTTAGGGTTAGGGTTAGGGTTAGGGTTAGGGTTAGGGTTAGGGTTAGGGTTAGGGTTAGGTTAGGGTTAGGGTTAGGGTTAGGGTTAGGGTTAGGGTTAGGGTTAGGGTTAGGGTTAGGGTTAGGGTTAGGGTTAGGGTTAGGTTAGGGTTAGGGTTAGGGTTAGGGTTAGGGTTAGGGTTAGGGTTAGGGTTAGGGTTAGGGTTAGGGTTAGGGTTAGGGTTAGGGTTAGGGTTAGGGTTAGGGTTAGGTTAGGGTTAGGGTTAGGGTTAGGGTTAGGGTTAGGGTTAGGGTTAGGGTTAGGGTTAGGGTTAGGGTTAGGGTTAGGGTTAGGGTTAGGGTTAGGGTTAGGGTTAGGGTTAGGGTTAGGGTTAGGGTTAGGGTTAGGGTTAGGGTTAGGGTTAGGGTTAGGGTTAGGGTTAGGGTTAGGGTTAGGGTTAGGGTTAGGGTTAGGGTTAGGGTTAGGGTTAGGGTTAGGGTTAGGGTTAGGGTTAGGGTTAGGGTTAGGGTTAGGGTTAGGGTTAGGGTTAGGGTTAGGGTTAGGGTTAGGGTTAGGGTTAGGGTTAGGGTTAGGGTTAGGGTTAGGGTTAGGGTTAGGGTTAGGGTTAGGGTTAGGGTTAGGGTTAGGGTTAGGGTTAGGGTTAGGGTTAGGTTAGGGTTAGGGTTAGGGTTAGGGTTAGGGTTAGGGTTAGGGTTAGGGTTAGGGTTAGGGTTAGGGTTAGGGTTAGGGTTAGGGTTAGGGTTAGGGTTAGGGTTAGGGTTAGGGTTAGGGTTAGGGTTAGGTTAGGGTTAGGGTTAGGGTTAGGGTTAGGGTTAGGGTTAGGGTTAGGGTTAGGGTTAGGGTTAGGGTTAGGGTTAGGGTTAGGGTTAGGGTTAGGGTTAGGGTTAGGGTTAGGGTTAGGGTTAGGGTTAGGGTTAGGGTTAGGGTTAGGGTTAGGGTTAGGTTAGGGTTAGGGTTAGGGTTAGGGTTAGGGTTAGGGTTAGGGTTAGGGTTAGGTTAGGGTTAGGGTTAGGGTTAGGGTTAGGGTTAGGGTTAGGGTTAGGGTTAGGGTTAGGGTTAGGGTTAGGGTTAGGGTTAGGGTTAGGGTTAGGGTTAGGGTTAGGGTTAGGGTTAGGGTTAGGGTTAGGGTTAGGGTTAGGGTTAGGGTTAGGGTTAGGGTTAGGGTTAGGGTTAGGGTTAGGGTTAGGGTTAGGGTTAGGGTTAGGGTTAGGGTTAGGGTTAGGTTAGGGTTAGGGTTAGGGTTAGGGTTAGGGTTAGGGTTAGGGTTAGGGTTAGGGTTAGGGTTAGGGTTAGGGTTAGGGTTAGGGTTAGGGTTAGGGTTAGGGTTAGGGTTAGGGTTAGGGTTAGGGTTAGGGTTAGGGTTAGGGTTAGGGTTAGGGTTAGGGTTAGGGTTAGGGTTAGGGTTAGGGTTAGGGTTAGGGTTAGGGTTAGGGTTAGGGTTAGGGTTAGGGTTAGGGTTAGGGTTAGGGTTAGGGTTAGGGTTAGGGTTAGGGTTAGGGTTAGGGTTAGGGTTAGGGTTAGGGTTAGGGTTAGGGTTAGGGTTAGGGTTAGGGTTAGGGTTAGGGTTAGGGTTAGGGTTAGGGTTAGGGTTAGGGTTAGGGTTAGGGTTAGGGTTAGGGTTAGGGTTAGGGTTAGGGTTAGGGTTAGGGTTAGGGTTAGGGTTAGGGTTAGGGTTAGGGTTAGGGTTAGGGTTAGGGTTAGGGTTAGGGTTAGGGTTAGGGTTAGGGTTAGGGTTAGGGTTAGGGTTAGGGTTAGGGTTAGGGTTAGGGTTAGGGTTAGGGTTAGGGTTAGGGTTAGGGTTAGGGTTAGGGTTAGGGTTAGGGTTAGGGTTAGGGTTAGGGTTAGGGTTAGGGTTAGGGTTAGGGTTAGGGTTAGGGTTAGGGTTAGGGTTAGGGTTAGGGTTAGGGTTAGGGTTAGGGTTAGGGTTAGGGTTAGGGTTAGGGTTAGGGTTAGGGTTAGGGTTAGGGTTAGGGTTAGGGTTAGGGTTAGGGTTAGGGTTAGGGTTAGGGTTAGGGTTAGGGTTAGGGTTAGGGTTAGGGTTAGGGTTAGGGTTAGGGTTAGGGTTAGGGTTAGGGTTAGGGTTAGGGTTAGGGTTAGGGTTAGGGTTAGGGTTAGGGTTAGGGTTAGGGTTAGGGTTAGGGTTAGGGTTAGGGTTAGGGTTAGGGTTAGGTGGTTAGGGTTAGGGTTAGGGTTAGGGTTAGGGTTAGGGTTAGGGTTAGGGTTAGGGTTAGGGTTAGGGTTAGGGTTAGGGTTAGGGTTAGGGTTAGGGTTAGGGTTAGGGTTAGGGTTAGGGTTAGGGTTAGGGTTAGGGTTAGGGTTAGGGTTAGGGTTAGGGTTAGGGTTAGGGTTAGGGTTAGGGTTAGGGTTAGGGTTAGGGTTAGGGTTAGGGTTAGGGTTAGGGTTAGGGTTAGGGTTAGGGTTAGGGTTAGGGTTAGGGTTAGGGTTAGGGTTAGGGTTAGGGTTAGGGTTAGGGTTAGGGTTAGGGTTAGGGTTAGGGTTAGGGTTAGGGTTAGGGTTAGGGTTAGGGTTAGGGTTAGGGTTAGGGTTAGGGTTAGGGTTAGGGTTAGGGTTAGGGTTAGGGTTAGGGTTAGGGTTAGGGTTAGGGTTAGGGTTAGGGTTAGGGTTAGGGTTAGGGTTAGGGTTAGGGTTAGGGTTAGGGTTAGGGTTAGGGTTAGGGTTAGGGTTAGGGTTAGGGTTAGGGTTAGGGTTAGGGTTAGGGTTAGGGTTAGGGTTAGGGTTAGGGTTAGGGTTAGGGTTAGGGTTAGGGTTAGGGTTAGGGTTAGGGTTAGGGTTAGGGTTAGGGTTAGGGTTAGGGTTAGGGTTAGGGTTAGGGTTTAGGGTTAGGGTTAGGGTTAGGGTTAGGGTTAGGGTTAGGGTTAGGGTTAGGGTTAGGGTTAGGGTTAGGGTTAGGGTTAGGGTTAGGGTTAGGGTTAGGGTTAGGGTTAGGGTTAGGGTTAGGGTTAGGGTTAGGGTTAGGGTTAGGGTTAGGGTTAGGGTTAGGGTTAGGGTTAGGTTAGGGTTAGGGTTAGGGTTAGGGTTAGGGTTAGGGTTAGGGTTAGGGTTAGGGTTAGGGTTAGGGTTAGGGTTAGGGTTAGGGTTAGGGTTAGGGTTAGGGTTAGGGTTAGGGTTAGGGTTAGGGTTAGGGTTAGGGTTAGGGTTAGGGTTAGGGTTAGGGTTAGGGTTAGGGTTAGGGTTAGGTTAGGGTTAGGGTTAGGGTTAGGGTTAGGGTTAGGGTTAGGGTTAGGGTTAGGGTTAGGGTTAGGGTTAGGGTTAGGGTTAGGGTTAGGGTTAGGGTTAGGGTTAGGGTTAGGGTTAGGGTTAGGGTTAGGGTTAGGGTTAGGGTTAGGGTTAGGGTTAGGGTTAGGGTTAGGGTTAGGGTTAGGGTTAGGGTTAGGGTTAGGGTTAGGGTTAGGGTTAGGGTTAGGGTTAGGGTTAGGGTTAGGGTTAGGGTTAGGGTTAGGGTTAGGGTTAGGGTTAGGGTTAGGGTTAGGGTTAGGGTTAGGGTTAGGGTTAGGGTTAGGGTTAGGGTTAGGGTTAGGGTTAGGGTTAGGGTTAGGGTTAGGGTTAGGGTTAGGGTTAGGGTTAGGTTAGGGTTAGGGTTAGGGTTAGGGTTAGGGTTAGGGTTAGGGTTAGGGTTAGGGTTAGGGTTAGGGTTAGGGTTAGGGTTAGGGTTAGGGTTAGGGTTAGGGTTAGGGTTAGGGTTAGGGTTAGGGTTAGGGTTAGGGTTAGGGTTAGGGTAGGGTTAGGGTTAGGGTTAGGGTTAGGGTTAGGGTTAGGGTTAGGGTTAGGGTTAGGGTTAGGGTTAGGGTTAGGGTTAGGGTTAGGGTTAGGGTTAGGGTTAGGGTTAGGGTTAGGGTTAGGGTTAGGGTTAGGGTTAGGGTTAGGGTTAGGGTTAGGGTTAGGGTTAGGGTTAGGGTTAGGGTTAGGGTTAGGGTTAGGGTTAGGGTTAGGGTTAGGGTTAGGGTTAGGGTTAGGGTTAGGGTTAGGGTTAGGGTTAGGGTTAGGGTTAGGGTTAGGGTTAGGGTTAGGGTTAGGGTTAGGGTTAGGGTTAGGGTTAGGGTTAGGGTTAGGGTTAGGGTTAGGGTTAGGGTTAGGGTTAGGGTTAGGGTTAGGGTTAGGGTTAGGGTTAGGGTTAGGGTTAGGGTTAGGGTTAGGTTAGGTTAGGGTTAGGGTTAGGGTTAGGGTTAGGGTTAGGGTTAGGGTTAGGGTTAGGGTTAGGGTTAGGGTTAGGGTTAGGGTTAGGGTTAGGGTTAGGGTTAGGGTTAGGGTTAGGGTTAGGGTTAGGGTTAGGGTTAGGGTTAGGGTTAGGGTTAGGGTTAGGGTTAGGGTTAGGGTTAGGGTTAGGGTTAGGGTTAGGGTTAGGGTTAGGGTTAGGGTTAGGGTTAGGGTTAGGGTTAGGGTTAGGGTTAGGGTTAGGGTTAGGGTTAGGGTTAGGGTTAGGGTTAGGGTTAGGGTTAGGGTTAGGGTTAGGGTTAGGGTTAGGGTTAGGGTTAGGGTTAGGGTTAGGGTTAGGGTTAGGGTTAGGGTTAGGGTTAGGGTTAGGGTTAGGGTTAGGGTTAGGGTTAGGGTTAGGGTTAGGGTTAGGGTTAGGGTTAGGGTTAGGGTTAGGGTTAGGGTTAGGGTTAGGGTTAGGGTTAGGGTTAGGGTTAGGGTTAGGGTTAGGGTTAGGGTTAGGGTTAGGGTTAGGGTTAGGGTTAGGGTTAGGGTTAGGGTTAGGGTTAGGGTTAGGGTTAGGGTTAGGGTTAGGGTTAGGGTTAGGGTTAGGGTTAGGGTTAGGTTAGGGTTAGGGTTAGGGTTAGGGTTAGGGTTAGTAGGGTTAGGGTTAGGGTTAGGGTTAGGGTTAGGGTTAGGTTA
>JAVYIG010012161.1:0-55553 GCA_035222895.1 Strongylocentrotus droebachiensis | reverse complement strand
GCGATTTTTTTTTTACCTCAAAAAAAAAAAAAAAAGTGTCCGTTTACCCCCCCCCCCCCCCACTGAGCGACTTTTCGGTCGGCGCGATTTTCAAATTTTCGGGAGCAAAATATTTTAAAACCCCCCCCCTTGAAAAAAACCTGCGTACGCCCCTGGTCACCAGTATAATGATCTCATCAGTACCACCGTGTTCACCCTTATCACCATCACCGCCATCATCATCACCATCATTATCACTATTACCATCACTAACCATCGTCATCAAATCACCACCATAATAATAATGATCAACTTCATTATCATCACCGACATCATTAACATCATCACCGAAACTACCACTATCAGCATATCTACACTCGTCATCTCCATCATAACTGTCTCCACTTTCATTAAATCATCACTAAAACCACCACAATAATCAAGCCACCATCATCATCATCATCATCACTACATTCACCATCATCATTATCAACACCATCATCATCATCATCACTACATTCACCATCATCATTATCAAATCATCAACACCATCATCAACATCATCACTACATTCACCATCATCAAATCATCATCATCGTCATCATCATCACTACATTCACCATCATCATTATCAAATCATCACCACCATCATCATCACCACCATCATCATCACTACATTCACCATCATCATTATCAAATCATCACCACCACCATCACCATCACCATCATCATTATCACCATCATTATCATCATCATCACTACATTCACCATCATCATTATCAAATCATCATCACCATCGTCATCATCAGTGCTCTATCTCGCAAAAATTATTATGAGTAAAGAAATGACACGTCCAGACAACTTCATTATTTTTCTCCTATTTTCTTGGAAGAAAATGATTTAAATAGACAAACAAGATATCAGAAATCAATAAAATCACAATACTAGTGAATTTAACAAAGATATTACCTACAAAAACATATGTTGAAGAAGTATCAGATACAAAAACAACCAGAATGGTTCAGTAGGCTATTAGCGAGTACAAAAACGATCATTAGGGTACTATCTTGTGACTGTACAATCTAAACATTTATTCTAGGTATAATGTATACAAAATCATTATAAAAAAAAAATATCATTATTAAGTGGAAAGTGTACAAAAAGCTTTTGGTGGGTTTTAGAATTGCTTCCACCTCTATATACAATCGGAGTATCAGACAAAATACCCAACACAATCTTCACTTGTCTGTTAGTATACAAATATTGACTGTCTTGAGGGTCACTGTTAAAACTATCGCCCATAAATTGCTATTGAAACTGTTCTGTGTACATAGTTGGGACTCAAGATCACAGGGGAGCTAATTTTATCAGTGAAATTAAGCAGTCAATATTTTTTTTTATATCGCATCCTTATGTTTATTTTTTTTAAAAACTATCTTACCTAAATATGCCTGTTAGAATGTATTTATTTGTAGTCTAGGGAAATTAACCGATCTATAAAGAACGTTGCTTGTGTTTCACTGTGCATATTCATTTTTAACTTCACCCATAACCGTCATCATTGCATTTTACACTCAAGTAGAAATATGCCCGGTCAATATTTTTTGCTTTACTGCCCAGCAGTCAGCAAATTTTTGACCGATCAGAGGCCTAGAATCTATAACAAAATATGTACCTATTTCCACAGTTACGGCAGTAAATTCTTGTAGTTTTTATCGCCACTTCATCGAAAAAGACAACTAGCAAGTTAAATGGGCCTGCAATTCCTATATTTAATAGCACTGTCTTTCATCTCCCTGTCTGAATTAAATACACTAACACAAATGAAATGTTCTGTCCAAAACAGAATTGTCAAACAGGTGCATGAAATATGAATAGAAGTATGAGTTCACCATACTATACAATTGAAACATGACCCTGATATCTAAAATTAGACTCGATATGGTGAGTAAATTGCATACCGGAACCTGTAACATAAGGACAATAAAATCATCCATATCACAATCACTGCCCACAACCTTTTGAAATATTATATAAGTAGATATATCCTATGTACAAGTGTAATATACATTCTACATTTCCTTTTCGTATGAAATTGTATGACCGGAATCTATCATGATAATTTAACATGCACATTATGTTTCTTATCATCGATTTTGCTTCGTTTTATTTTAATTTAATCTGAAAATGTTTACCATAGCTTCACGTCCTGCTACTTACAGTATCAAGCAATCACAACTGACAAATTCAGTCATAGATTCTTTAAAACAGATTTCAATCACTTTGCCAGATTAGTTTCTTTCTTGTTTACTGCTTATGTGCATAAATACTGACTGGTTGACATAATCATCTGGTAATTCTTCGCTTCTCTTTTTAATGTTCATGTATGCTTGAATTTAAAGTATAAAATATAATGCCAATTCTTGGAATACTGATAACATTTTTGTGTAAAAGTGATGAACAGAAAAATGAAAATTCAAAGACAGAGATTAAGAGGAAATCTTCTTTTTTTTTTGGTTACAGAACCGTGCGTTCAGACTACCAAAATTTGTTGTTTATCTTTTTACAGTCGTACAGCTATACCATAAGCAATTACCTCTTTTCTAGTCTGTACATTATATGAAAAAGTAAAACAAAACAATGTTAAATTGAACACACGACCGATCATTTTTTAAATGATAAGCAATGAATATGTTCAACTGAAATGTGTGATTCTGTGAATAGGTACATGTATTACAAAGTAAAAAGTACAAAAGATTAATAATCTGTATCAAAAAATGTGAAATATTGTACAGTTGATTCTAAAGCTATACACAATCTGTGTCTTAACATTTAGATGAAGGCCCAGCTAGGCTCATCTCATCTGCCCTCTCCATTGTTCTCCCATTCCATCTCGTCTTCCTTCGGTCCTCCTCTTGTTCGAATGTTCCTATAAATCCCAAGTTAGACTAAAATGTCCAAAGTTACTTTCAAGTGGTTTGTTGAATCAATAAAGGCTCTGTCGATGTATGTAATAAACCAGAAATCACATTGCTTGCCTGCTTCCATGGTGCCCTGTCTGTTTCCATACTGTGGAGATCAAGGCTATTTATCTACTTTCATCTGTGGCTATTTGTGATGTGCTGGTATTTGTGTTCCGAGTCAGTCTATTGAATGGACCCATGTATTTGATATAATGTCTCCCTCTGCTTCTCTTTCCCTCAATTCTCCCTGAATATCAGGCATTCCGTACAAGGTATAAGACACCCTCACACTAAGTAACTGTTCTCAACACTGTCCCGCTAACGTGCAGCCTATCCTGAAGATCTGTATGAAGATTGCCCATTGTGTATTGCAAGCACACTTAACACTGGACTTACACCTTACTCTGTTCAAGCGTATTCGACAGCTCTTGCTGAGTGGTACAGAGTTCTCTAGAAGGCTTCTAAGGGCTAAATCGCTCTGCTACCTTGTATTTTTTTTTATCAGTTTCATAAGATCAGATCCATGAGATGACCCAAGAATCCTAGGACGAGACCAACGATGAGGAAGAAGAACACGGGGGAGAGACGCCCCCATGGGCCCCTGGGCCAGAGGGCCGACGAGATGGAGCTGGAGAATGGTAGTCAGGAAGGGATGTTGGTCATACGGGTGAGACTCAGCTCGAGAACCTTGAGCCGCTCCTTGAGAATGGTCTTGGAGAGGATGGAGAGCTGGACCCTTGGGTGGAGCGGCAGGATAGCCAAGACCCACCAGTGCCAGTGTGGACCATTAAAACTCGACTGAAAATACCCAAAAAATAATAGGTTATTATTACTAGATTGAACAACGAATGTTCCAGCAACTTGATACACGAGTCTCATTTCATAAACTTCAACCCTGGCTAAATGAAATACCAAACCCTGACCCGAACCCTAACCTAAAATCCATTCAAAATGATTGCGGAGATGTTATAAGAAATAGAGCCTGGAGCAAATATGATAAAAACATTATAATCTTGTGCTTGGGAGGGACAGGCAAAGTAGTGAGAATGTCCAACATTTTACGAGCTTTTTTCTGCTGCAGATGTGTTTATAAGTCTAAAGAAATCGTCTTAAAAAGTAACTGCAAAATATAAAAACACATTAATTATTATTTGGTGAACTGAAACAATTGATTGTGAGTATATTTGGGTATTAGATGCAATTCAATTAGCCTAATAATCTCAGATTTATTATTCAATAGTTTAAAAAGGGCTTTTGCCTACTATTGTCTCATATTTTTTCTCCTTCCATTTCCTCAGAAATTTATCTTTTAAAGATGTTCATGCGTGGGTGGTATATAGTCGTTCGTGAAGTATGTAACTTGGCGATCACTACGTAACACTGAGCCAACGGGTATTACACTCCCATGCGTATGCCTGTGTGCTGCCCTCTATATACCCACGCATGAGCAACTTTAATGTGAATGAACTATCAATGTATGGGTGCTCACCTGAGGATCGCTTGCTTGTTGAGGCATTGGACCGAAGTGATCAACGATACGCGTCTGATGGTAGATGGGTAAATTAACAAACCAAGTACGGGCTTGTTGGTAGACAGCATGATTCAGAGTACGCAACTCACTACCAGCGTCACCTAGTAGGCAATAACATAAAAAGAAATATGATAATGATGATATGCCATGTCTATAGTGTTTTATGTTCATTACTGTTTCTCAAATTTTATTATTATAGAGAAAGCTGTCTCAGAGCAACTTTGAGTTGTTAATCTTGTGGTAAATGGAAATTATCCATGAATTGTTGATATGCTTTGAACAGCAAATCTATGAAATCTTTATTAAAATATTAAAGAGAAAGACCAAACATAAAAATGCATAGGTGGAATTAAGAGTGCAAACGCACAGCTGTAGTATTTAACTTCACATAGTCAAACTTCAATGCCGAGGCTGCTCCAAGGAATTATTAAGCACTCAAATGGTTTTTATTCAAACCATTTCTTCATGGTCTGTGTAGACATGTAGTCACTAAATGCAGGTACATGCAGCTTGTGTAAGTGCACATTTGACTGTACAGTGTCTAAAGTAAATCTTCCTATCAGAGCATGCTATTTGAGAGGAGACCAACCACCCAGTAAATCCCTTGCCTTCCTTCAAATCAAACCTTGCTTCCACACACACACACCCCTAGGGACTTACCTTCTGCTACGGTGTCCTTCAAGAACTCGACCTTGGCAGTGTTGTAGCCATTGCGCATCCCACGCTCCAGGACCTTGAACCTTCTTCCTCCTATCGTACCCAAAACACATCTGCCGTCAGGGAGGTATTCCAACTGGTTGATCTCCAACATACACCCGTATTCTGCAAATCTGAGGAAAGATTGAAGTGAACATTGATATTAGTAAACCATGAGTAGTTTTATGGGGGTTGATGCTTTTTTGTTTGGCCTTCTTCATTAAATTGGCAAGAAAACGGAATATGAAAGGAACTGCCAATAAACTTTTAATGAACAAATCATCTTCCAGATGAATACTAGGTTAGTTGGTTGTATTTTCATGTCTGTGATAAAACCAAGCATCTTCAGCTGTCTGCTCATAACATATACAGGTTATAAGGTTTTGTCCTAGCTATCATGAAACCTACAGATTACTTAAAAATCCAATTGTATTGTCATTATCATATTTATGACTATGTCTCAGAAAATGACATTCGCAAACAAATTCTTGACTTACTCATTTTCGTCATCAGCGACACACATGCCAAACTGTCTCGCTCCAGACTCCATCGCTTGGCGTATCATTAGACGATAGCGTGGCTCAAAGACGTGGAGAGGGCAGGGGATTGTGGGTAAGGCGAGGGTGCACACAAATACAGGGATTGTGCCGCCATCTTGGAATGCATGACTGTGGTAGAAGAAAGAACAAATATAAAAGAAAAAACAATTTATTTTTAGATAAAGTGAGGTAGCACCCTAAAAAGAAGAAAATAACAAGTGTAGTCATAATAATTCTTCTGAAAAGGTACATAGATATATTTCAAATGCATATTTGTGGCATCATCTTTCAACACATAATCAGATTCCACAAAACCATTTTGGGCTTGTAGTGCTAGAGTCAACAGGTTTTTCATCAACATTCAAACATGTAAAAAGAAGAGTATTTGAGCTGTGTCGACAGAATTTTGTTTTTGTCATCTGAAGTATTTTTAACTAAGCATTTTCAGAGTTTAGGAATTAAAAATAATAATATTGTAACAATTACAATATCCAAGATAAGAGTTGAATATATATCATGCAAGAGACCTATTTAAACAGAATCAAAATCTGTGTTAAGACTTGAAACAATTTCCTAGTCATTGCTTACCTTGCAACTTGCTCTAACTCTTTTCTATGAATCAGCTGCCTCTCAGTGTAATCAGAAGGTAGATAGGTCTCCATAAGATCTAGAAGGGCGTAGGTCACTTTCTTCTCTCGGTTGCTTGCTTGATACTGCAAATGGAAAGAGATAACAGCCGTCGTTAGGTTAGAGAGCAATAATTGGTACCACAAGTCAGAGGAAGGTACACTTCTGGTAAAGTCCTGGAGGCTGTAAAATTTGTATTTGTAATTGTTTTCTTTTTTTTTAAAGTACAAGACACATCCAAGTAAATATCAAACTATTTATACATGCAAGATATCAATCAATTTTTATCTCATAAAACACAAAATACATAAACTCCCATTTCATTGGGGTGGTAATGGATAGACAATGATAAGTAAGAAATGATTCTAGATTTATTGAAAATTTATATCAAAACAATGTTGCATCAGTAAAACCAAAACTGAAGCTTACCTCGGTCAAAGACTGTTTGCACAAAGGACAAGCCTGGCTGTAGTCAAGGCAACGATCAAGACATCCTCGGCAGAAAGTATGACCGCAAGGAGTTGTGGTTGGTTGATAGAACAGCCTGTAGAGAGCAATATAATGGGGAAGGGTTTATGAATATTCATTTGAAGTATGACCACAGGGAGTTGTGGTTGGTTGATAGAACAGCCTGAAGAGAGCAATATAATGGGTAAGGGTTTATGAATATTCATTTGAAGTACCATCACACAGAGCTGTGGTTGGTTGATAGAACAGCCTGCAGAGAGCAATGTAATGGGGAAGGGTTTATGAATATTTGAAGTATGACCACAGGGAGATGTGGTTGGTTGATAGAAGAGCCTGTAGAGAGCAATATAATGGGGAAGGGTTTATGAATATTCATTTGAAGTATGACCACAGGGAGTTGTGGTTGGTTGATAGAAGAGCCTGTAGAGAGCAATATAATGGGGAAGGTTTATGAATATTCATTTGAAGTACTATCACACAGAGCTGTGGTTGAATGATAGAAGAGCTGGCAGAGAGCAGTATAATGGGTAAGGGTTTATGAATATTCATTTGAAGTATGACCACACAGAGTTGTGGCTAAATGATAGAAGAGCCGGCAGAGAGCAGTAAGATGGGTAAGGGTTTATGAATATTCATTTGAAGTACGATCACACAGAGCTGTGGTTGAATGATAGAAGAGCCGGCAGAGAGCAGTATAATGGGTAAGGGTTTATGAATATTCATTTGAAGTATGACCACACAGAGTTGTGGCTAAATGATAGAAGAGCCGGCAGAGAGCAGTATAATGGGTAAGGGTTTATGAATATTCATTTGAAGTATGACCACACAGGATGTTACATACCCATGCCATGTCCATGAACACATACAAAAATAATTTAGCTGTCACATGTCCTAACATGCACATTTCATTGTTATCACATTTCTGGAAGCTTTACAATTTCAATAATATGTTTTTTCTGGAATGCCTGTTTAGGGTTTCGTTGAAATACCCACTTAATGGTAAACAAATATAATTGGAGAAGCCATATCTATGTATATGTAGCATAGACATAACCTATTTTATAGTACAGGAATGTTGAATGTCCAGCCATGCAAAACGTTACAGCATTTCTAACATATTCTAACATATTCTCTACCCTGTCTACAATTTGTTCTGACCACCCCCGCCCCCTCCCCCCCCCCCCCCTTTCTCTCTCTCTCTCTCTCTCTCTCTCATACACACTCTCTTTCCACTGTATACATTTGTTGTACTTGTTGACAGGCCTTATAATGATCCTTCCCTTATATTGGAATGGGCCCCTCTTTAATCAAATTCAACATCTTGATCATATGACCCACTTTAAATAAAAATCTGCCCATGTCTTGCATTCACATGAATTTCCTGTGCTAACAATAAAACCTAAACGATAACTGTTGAAGTCCAAAATATTGATTGTTAAAGTCCAAAGTCTCATCAGACTACAGGTCACTGAGATAAAATCTTGACTCATATAAAAAATTGTACATACTCAAGTAAAGTCCGTTCACCGATTTATACAGTGCAGTGTAACTATCTTCAACCCATAGTTATTTGAGAGAGTTACATCACCAGAATTTGCTTTCGATTTGTCAGAAAGTTCATGAAGCTCCATAAAAGTTCCCTCTCATGGAGATTGTACATGGGAGGGAACTATATGGATTTGGAGCAACATGATTTAACCTATGGGGAAGTACAAGCTTCATTTGATGTCTCATAATACTGATTATAGTATATTTCTGCACATAAAATAAATTGACATCAATCAATTTACATCACCAATCAGATGAACTTTTTCAGTGATACAACGATCATATATACTATAACATTGATGGGGTTGATAACATTTGTGCCAAAATGGCTTGGACCTTACACAAGGGGATTAAACAAAGAAGAGTTATATTTACCTTAGACATAGGCTGCATTCAAAGTCTGCTTTCTCAATTATGTCAAGGGGTATCTTGTATCCAGGTCCTGGCTTAGCAACTGCTCAAAGGAAAAACAAAGCAAGGAGAGAGAGGATTGATTAAATTCTTATTATCTGTGAACTAAATAGGGAATATGCCTTTCTTTGTTGCAGGCTGATGTGGATATGTAGTTCTGTTTGAATGACATTTTTTCCCCCCTTCTCCCTTCTTTTAAAAATATTTTTTCCTCTTTTTTTTTTTTTGGGGGGGGGAGGTTTCAGTGGTTTAAAAACTTTAAAACAAAAATTGATTTGATACTCAAACCACGATTCTCTTAAACTGTTTAATACAACAAAAATTATATTGATTTTAATGAAGACTCTTTTAAGAAAAACTAAAAAATTGTCAATCCTGTAGTAAATTTTACCTTGTTCCTTCTCTCCAGAAACCCTGCTACCTAGCATACTCAATGGACACTTCTTGAAACGTTTGCTTTGGTTCTCGGCATCAGGGGATGAGCCGTCTGTGATGGGCTGGAATTGTTCTGAAATAAAAGAAAAGCAGAGATTAATGGTATCCTGACACTTAAATTTCAAGAGATTAAGCCTTTAGAAACACTGCCAACAGATCATTAATATTAAAATTAATATGGGACATTGTGTCCAACACATGAAAGTCACCAACAAGTATTAACGAGTTCTAAATATGAATATGATATAATCTCTAGTAGGATATCAACTTATACATATAGATATGACCAGTAACAAATGCGGCATAATAGCTTGCACTTGCCCTAATTAATTCTATTTTAAGGAGTTTTATGAGATTCCTATCTGGACTCATACCCTTTTGCTTCATTCCACCTCGTTCAATGTGAAATGAATATGACATTGTAAATTATGACAATAACTGAAGACATACAAGGATTCTGGATTAGTTGAGCAGTACTTTTTATTCTTGCTTGAGAGTTGAGTCAACAGATAACAAGTTCTGAAAAACTTACATAAATGTCCCTACACAATTACTTAGATGACAAGGAGTACTTCCTTCTGAAGACATTGTGATTATATCGTTTCCTCACAAAATAAGAAACATGTATCTGTTAATTGTAAGAAAAATGTATGAACAATATGATAACATTTTTCTTCACTGTATGTATGAACCCCTTCTTTATGAGATGTTGCAAGATGACACGTTTCTTACATTTTCATCGTTACTTATAGCTTGTTTTTACCAATGTTTTTAACATTTCATAAGTCAGCCACTGGCTGTGAGGAAATGATGGTAAAACTTTCAATTTAATTCAAATGTTTTTTGTTACATTCTTTCTCTAAATGTAAACATTTTTGCTGCTGAATATCTGAACAAGGCTTTAAACTTGAAAAATATGCTGCTGATCGTACAAAATCACATCACTTACCATCGGTTTGACTTGGGAGACGTTTCTTGGTGTATTTTCGATCCACTGGTGAAAATTTCCTCCTGTCCAGGGTCCTGCTTGTATTTAGATTTTGCTAAAAAGTTAATAAAGATAAATTTTCATTATTACGATTGCATCAATACCGGTGTGTTGGCTCAGTCAGTAGAGCGTCCGCCTTGAAACTGGGAGGTCTAGGTTCGAACCCCGGCCGCGTCATACCAAAAGATGTTAAAAGACGGGAGTTGCTGCTAGTGCTACCTTGTTTGGCATTCAACAATAAGGGATAGAGCACTGTCGATCTGGCGCTGCTCTGTGGCTGCCGGGCTCACGATCAATTGGGCAAAAAGAATTTCCATTTTCGGTTTAATAAAATTTGGAGTGGACTTTAAAATATTATTAAGGATAAAAACTAAGTCATGAATCAACAGCTTGCTTCGTCAAAAGGGGTTCTTCAGGTCTTTATCATTGTTTTCATGTTAGGATCTCCTAAACAGATTTGGACTACGTAATGAATACAAACTGCGGTGAATCATAATAAGGTATGTATACAAAATAATCACAATGATATTTAAGGAATGTAATTTAATTATTAAATATGTCATATTTGCCATGCTGTGTGATGACCATGTCATATTCATCCATAGATCACTGAAATCAATTATGTTTGGCCTTATCATAATCAAGGATTAAGGTAAATCTGATTTGTTTTAACTCATATCGCACATGAATGTTCACCTGACATTTTCTCACCTTAACTGGAGAACTCTCATCCTTCTTCTCATCTTCCTTCTCCTCTTCAGCGCCCACTTCTTCCACCCTGCTAGACTCCTCCTGTCCATCACTGACCACATCATCGAGGTGAAACTTGTTAAAGATCGGTGATCGTTGCAGCTCGTTGGCCTTCACGCTGCTTGCATCCACAGGCTGGAGGAACGTGTGGAGAACCTTTAGACAGTAAGACAGGAGAAAATTAGTTATATCGGGTACTTAAGAAAGTCTTTTATTAATCAGCAGCAGTTTTTTTTTTAAAGATAGGATATTGCGCCATGTATAAAAAGGAATTTTAGAGACAAATTCCAAATAAGTGATAGTTACCTTGGTAAGGGAGACCTTTGCCGAATGAAAGGATGGATCGAGTGTGAGGCACCTTGAGAAAGCTTCCATTCCTTCTTCTTGTCGCTCTAAACCAACCAATGCTGTTCCTTTCCTGTAGAAGCCCTGTTCAAGCACAAAACAATGAGAGATGTGTGACAGACATGTACATTTCTCTCCTAAATTTGTATGTAAAAATATGCATGTGATAGAATAATTTAACCTAATCCAAGTCCAGCTCAGCTTCCATGGGTGAAGCATTATGCTACCATTTAATCTACCGTATATAACGGTGTATAAACCGCACTTTTTTGCCGCCGAAAAAATTTCAAAGTCGGGGGTGCGGTTTATACACGGTACAAAAAGTTTCAATTTATGCCCCTCCACCTGGCGCTATGCCTGGCAATGTCTCCCAGCTCGGTAATCGGTGTGTTGACTCACCACTCGGAAACTAGAACAACACTCAAATTTGTCTGTCATCTTGGTTTGAAAGTAATCTTTCTGATAGATCTCAATATGTAGTTTATAATAATAATTCCTCCAATTTGTCTTCTATTACATGGTGTACCACAAGGTTCTATCCTAGGTCCCTACTGTTTTTAAATTTACAGTACCGTAATGATCTTACACACACAAAAAAAAAAACCTCAGCAAAAAAAAAAAAAAAAAAAATACACGAGGGCGGTTTATACAACGTTATTTACGGTATGTACCGGTACTTTTTAACTGTTAACAAATATAATGCCAAGTATGTTTTGAGGGAGGTTGATTATAAACATTCTACCTGTATGCAATTATTTTACATGTGATTGATACACTTTTACAATGTATGCACCACATGTAGTTGGGCCATAGGGATATGATTGGAATAGAGAAGGATACATACCTTGGCCCAGTCAGGTCTCATCTGGCAGACTTTGACTGCATCTTGCAATGCTTCCTTGTACAGCCCTTGGACATTGTATGCATGAGACCGGTTGCTAAGACATAGATGATCGCCCGGTGCTGAAATATAGAAATACACACAAAATCATTACTTAATTCATTGACATTATAAATAAAAACACCAAAAAAAAACTTTTAATAATTTCTTCATTTCTTAATAAATAAATGTGATATCTAATATATAGAAAGACTGTAGACACAACAAAGGACTCATAATTTCTTAATTTATTTATAAACACTGACGCATTGGTATTTCATGATCAATTCAACCAAAGCTGTCTAACTTGGCCTCGGATTTGCAGCAAGGCAGAGTTCGCCCCTAGTCTGAGTTAGCCAGACTCCATTATAACACACACATTATGTCACAAGGCATTGACAGATATTACACAACAGACGCCTGTGGTAATCTGCACCCTTGTGCATTGTGTATGTGGACCACAGTTCGCTCCCTTTATGTAACGTTGCTCTGACACTATTGTGTAACCATTACAACAGTGATTAGGCTTCCCTTCAGACCCTATCTCTCCGGTCGATGTGTTGTAACATTCTGGGAATGTGCATCTTGATGCTTACGTAATACGTATAGCCCACTTTGGGGGGCTGTGTACATGTAAGGGGCTGTGTTGTGTAAGCATGTTTGCCGAGACTGGTCCAGTGATTAACTGGGTCAGTGGCATGTACAATGTACCTGTGGGAATGCACCATTGTCGCATTGAGGCTGGATTTCATTATGACAGAGAATGATGCATACATGTAACTGCATATGAGGTACAAGTGGTAAATTGGCAAATCAGGCCTTTGTTTCAAAACATTGATAGATGTACATCCAGCAGATGGGCATTCAAATAATTTTGGTACAATTATGATTGATATCTTGACTTCTGCCTTTCTGGTCAAACACAGACGGGTCAAAAAGATTTATCATGTGATTGGAAAAAATTGGCCTCAATTCTAAAGTGAGGCCAAATCCATATTCTTTCTTTTCTTTTCTTTTCTTTTCCCTTTGATTTCAGTATACATGTACTGTAGGGGCTTGAAATAGATAATTTATGACAAACCATACATCTCTTCTTCTTTCTTTTAATCCTTAGTAAAGTCTATAATTTATGACTTCTTATAATATACCAAATCGTACTCTGTTATTCTAGTAAAAGAAATGAATACACATTTCTGCATCATAATTACCTTTCCAGATCCCAATACATTTAAAAGTACGGTACCCGAGTTGACAGCAGTATTTTGATTTTTCAGTACATACTGTACTTGCAAAAAGAAAAGCAGATTGCGATCTGGTAAACTATTTCATTGGATTAGAAAAAGAGGATTTCATGCTCTAAATTTCTATTTAAAAAGTACATGTAACTATCATTTTATTTTCCTTCGTTACCTATAATTTATGTAGATTTGTAGATGTTATAATGGCTTTAATCAAACAGGGAATTTCAAGAGTGAAATGAGCAGAACAAACATGTACAATGTACGTCAAGTGGCACTTCCCTGCACTCTACAGCCTGTCTCACTCTTACACAATACCCAAGGCATGCAGTATCTTTCATTTCCCTTTCACTTCTTTCATGATTCAAGTTTCTACTGCTACGGGCAAATACATGTACATTGTATCTAAACAACATTTGCAACCATGTTTTGTTGGTATTCCTATGTTTTTCTTTAAACTCAATTGAATTATATCCACTCAGAAACATTGTTCAAGAAAGCACAAACTGTGCAACTGCATTACTGCAAACATAATTTTGAATATAACAAAGAAATTACTCCAAAAAAATATCCTCTGACACTGGGTGTCTGTCAAAGCAGATTTCATTGTATTTTGTTGAGACAGCATCAAAACAAACTGCAAAGCTTTACATTGCAAAATCACCTTTTAAATATAACTTTAAATACCACCTTGAGAGTTGAGATAAATAGCAGAATTACATAACTAGATGTCCGAACATCCTTGTAACTGATTATTTGATAACTGCTCACAATTTGTTTCAATACTGGAGTCTGGACTAGACAACACCAACACACGTGGCATCGTCACTCTTATGAAAGAGACCATGAAGGGTATGCTTGAGCAGGCCCACAAAC
This sequence comes from Strongylocentrotus droebachiensis, assembly GCA_035222895.1. Taxonomy (NCBI): domain Eukaryota; kingdom Metazoa; phylum Echinodermata; class Echinoidea; order Camarodonta; family Strongylocentrotidae; genus Strongylocentrotus; species Strongylocentrotus droebachiensis. The sequence continues at coordinate 41,279 of JAVYIG010012161.1, read as the reverse complement.
AAGACAAAGCTAGGCACACAAACAATAGGAGAAGAACCCTTATGTGTCATCAACAATGAAGTTCTTACGAAACTTTCTTTTATGTAACCACCCTGTGACCTACAATTTATATTTAGACCACTTTCTGGGTCAATCCCCCACTTAAAAGATGTTACCGGTAAGTGGTAGTAAGTGACTCTTTGGAGTGTAATTCTTTTGAAGGGATCCGCTATAACTCTTTTGGAAGGGGGTCTAGAATAGATTTAATATTTTACAGTCTGTGTGCATCAGCTCTATTAAAAAATTTAAGGGCTCAGCACTTTGATTTGAGGACCCCATGTGTCCCGGCCCCTGTTGGTGTCGCGCCTTGTCTTATATGAAGAAAATAGGCATTACCGTAGTAATTTAGTTTTAAAGATGTAATGCACAAGTAATCAATGTGATCCCAGTCTCTGAACAGGAAAAAGTCACAGATTAATTAAAACAATCATACAAATGATGATGGTGATAGTAAAACATGAAATAATAATAATAATACAATGTAGTAGTAAAAGTAGAATCATCATAATAATAATAATAATATAATAATTAAAATTTAAAAAAAATAAAAAAATGCAAATATTATCTAACCCAGGGTTGCTCAATACCCTAGCTTTAGCCAAGTTGCCCACATACATGTAATATCTTCACTTCCAGGAACAATGACACTGAATATGACCCCTTCTTTTAATTTTTATGATATTGTCTGTTCAGTGCCAAAAGGGCATACAGTAATAACTCTCATCATTTATACAGTTTTAATGTCCTTCTGGATCTTAAGAGAGAATACCCAAAATGACCTTGTTCATGTACAAATAATATTTTGAACTGTTTTGAACTGAAGGGTGGACTATATTTTCCTACATGTATTTTCGCACCACAACTCTTCCCTAAATCAACCCTACCCTACCCCTCCGCATTAAACATCACATGTTCATACAATGTAAACTGCATTGATGGAGCTGGAGTTTACTCAAATTATATATAAAGCATGAAGATAAGTGTCACCGTTATATTTTACCTGTTTTTATTGCTAAACTGTATTTCTCCTGAGCTTCTGAATGTCTTCCAAGCTTGAATAATTCATTGCCAGCAGCTTTGATTTCCTGAGAGTTGACTTCGCTTGGAAAGTACTTTAGAATGAGTTCACTAAGAGTCACATCAAGAGTCATCTTTTTACATCTACTGCCACTAGAACTGTACGGAAACTTACATATAACACAAGAACGTTTTGATTGATGTTCTACGCAACTTTTACAAAATGTGTGTCCACATAGAAGAGTCGTTGGTTTGGATAAGAGTCCACGACATACACAGCATGAAAACTTTCCAAGATCTTTTGAGATGTCACGCCCTGCATTTTGGCTGAGGTTTTTCACCAAGGCGTTTACGAAGTTATGAAGTTTATCACTGCTGATGTCTCCCATACGAAAAGCATGCGAGTACACGCTCAAGGCTTCATTGAGTCGTCCCATATTGGCAAGCGAATCGCCCTTCATGAGCAGAAATTCAATATTTTGTCCATGCTCCTCCAAAAGTCGATCAACTAGGTCACTGGCAAGCTCAAAATTTGATCGCCTGAATGCTTCTGTTGCTAAATCTTCCAATTCCATTGTGTAAACAAAATTATCGCTTAGTTAATAATTGCGATATATTCCCCATAATACGATCTCGTTAACATACAACAAATGCAGAGGTAAATTGTTTTCCTGTGATACACGAAAATGACTGCAAACGAACACTTTTATTTCCTTAGTAATGTTGAAGACAATAATGAGTGTTGATCATCAAGATCATAAAGATTTCCAAAAGAGTAACACTCAGTGCAGTGCTATATACGGGACTGGAGACTGAATATTGACAAGCGAACCACACGACAGTTCAATCCCGACTGATTCGATGAAACATTCTGTTCGTCGTTTAGAAGGCTGGATAAATGACAGAGGCAGTGTATTCTCGTTCAAAACCTCTACGAATTAACACGTTCACTTAAAGTCAGTACACATTATATGAATCCGCTTGACTGTAGCAGTGAAGGAGGACAATCCAATTCTGAGAAATCCAGCATATATGCCACACAGAAACTGGCCTGTTACGTGCATTTGTTATGATCATATTTACGTAACTGCAAAGTAAGAGCACCCGCATTGTGAGTGTGTTGTAATCAAAGATTCCATAGCGCGTCTGTATCATGAACTGGCTCGCACGTACAAAGTACATGTAGTTGCACACTGAACTCTACACTTTTATAATTGTGTCTGATTTATTGATAATCGATGGCTCTGCTGAATATTTTCTTTTTTTTATATATATGTATGACATTAATGACATTGATAATAAACTATTAGGTTTGTGCGAAGATTAAAGTAATGACGCTGCGCAATGTAATTTGTTTAATGGAAAAAGTTTGTACTTTGTAACAAAGAAATTAACAAAAAAAAACATTGGATAAGAAAAGAAGTTGGAAAATAGTGGGTCGACATTAAGAAATATTTAGGTGTCATACTTGATTCACAACTGAAGTGGTCTAACCATATAAAAAAATACAATTGTAAAATGTTCTTGCTGTATCGATCGGAACAGACACCTAGGCTTATAAGACACTATGATAGTACTGCTTTATTTTGCACTAATTTTACCATGCATAGAATATTTTTGTACTGTGCATGTGGAGAATATTCAAAGACCAACTTACTGAAATTTAAAATAAAATGTATACTATATTTAAATGCCACATTTATTTAAAATAAGGATCATGATACTCTACAATGTCTGATTTTGCTACTACAAATTGGCAATCGGTTGAACAAAGTTTAAATACAAATATTACTTATTAGTCTTCCAAAAATTAACAATTCCCAAATCATTGCACCTCTCGTATTGCACCCGATATTCTGTAAATTTACTGCTTGATATGCTTACCCTCAAACAGATTTTTAAGAAATACACATTCTATATAAAAATGGATTTTTGTTCTACAAACTTCAAACTTCTATATGTAATCAACCGACCTTTTAAAGCGCAACCAGCAACGATATTTAGACAAGATCTTTTTCTTCCACTCCCTCTGCTTCACCCCTGTATTGCGGTAATAATCTTATAAAGGTACATCATTTATTTTCCATAAGTACTTTGTTGTGTTTCTCGATTTTATGATTTATTGTTTTGTATTTCAGACTGTGTACCATGTATTTCCTTATTTTATGTGTACAGGACGTGCTTGTGAAGTACATGTGTATTATTCTTTATACCTTTAACTAGTTTCATAATGAACGCCTTGCTGCGCATGTGTATCTCCGTTGGGGTCAGACGGGGCTCTGCCGCTGTTATATCATTCGTTCGCCTGTTCATTTGGGGGGGGGGGGTATTCGTTCGGGCTTGTGTAAGCGAACAGAGTGTTAGCTTTCATAATCGCATTTCCCCCGTTTTACAAAATATATTACAAAATTACGTTTATATCATTACGTGGAAAGCAACTTATTTTATTTTCTGTAATAATAGAAATGCATATATTGTAAACAGGCCTTTATCTAACCAATCAATACTTTTGTAAAATCCTCAAAGAAATGTATTTACACAGCAGTAAATTATTTGAGTTGAATATATATATGTTAACGTCTTGATACGTGACGTTCTCAAGGGTTAACATAATATATAGACGTTGCGAAGCCATACAACACACATGTTAGAGGTATATATACATAGCATACATGATGATAACAAGAGGCTACCATTTCAGGGTTGAAATAGGTTTGCATAAATGACCTCAAACAAGGTTTTTTTCAAGAAGACCAGGCTAATTCATTGGCGCGAACCTTTGGAACCTTCGATGACCCCGTATCACAAATAGGGTCAGGCTATATATGGAGACGGAACCCAATTATGCTTTTGTTGTGGTCAAGGTATGGTGGTAGCCGAAACTGAAAAAAGGGCATGTTACACAATCCGCACCATATGTACATGTAATGGGGGAGGGGGGTAATGATGTTTTTTTTCCCATAGTTGTTTCATAACTATTGTGCAGGTATATCCAAAACGTATAGTCTGAGAGAAGTATGTAGCAACGGTGGTCATTATTTATTTATATTTATGTGATATTTCATAAACTGCTAATCGATCTAATAATCCTCAATAAAAAATATAAAAAAAGAGTGCATAGAGGCCTATATTGGTTTAGAGATCGTTATCCAATGGGTAAAATTGTTAGCCTAACGTAATTTTTTATGGACCAATGGTTGTCAGATTCGTAAGAATGTTGCTTTCTGGTTATAGCACAGACACATGTCTCTGGTTGAAGTTTGACGTCAAACTATCACAATTAGTTATTTAACAGTAAAAGAAATATGTTTCTCAAAAGTATTCACACACCAGTGAGACCTTATTACACAATATACCGGGTTATCAAACAACATCAATCCATTATTCAACCGCTCCATGTGAACTACTTCCTTCACTCTTTGACAAGAAAAATTCAATGAGTTCACTGTGGCGTAACTACGGGGTTAGCGAGCCTACATCACATAATATACAAATAATGAATGGTTATGACAGGGAGGTGTTTTAGATACCCTGGTTATGAATTCAATAAAATGTCAACTTTTCAACGAAAGGAAATATTCGCACTATTGAACGAATGAAAAACATTCATTATTTGTTTTATATAACATCTAAGTAGATCTAATAGAACGTAAATCTTTCAACGAATAATGCTTTGCTCCTACATCAATGATACATGATTTATACACAACTGAACACAACCCCTGTGTAAGAAGGAGTAAACCACCCAATATGTTGTGTAAAGTCGTTACACAACTTGCATTTTGCAGTGCAGAGGGGAAAAGGGAACGAGAAAATAAAGGGACTACGACCCCCTCCTACACCCTTCCCATATGTACCGACCGGCGCCCCCTCTCATCCAGTGATGATTTAGGGCCCATACTACGCCACTGGTTAATGGTTAGTAACCTTCGGCAAGGACATGTGGGCAATTCCACGGTAACGGAAGGACACTCAGACAAGATTTTTGAACTTCAGGTTCATATTAAAAGAAATGTTTTATTAGTATGTATTAAACTATGGGGAACAAAATGTGTTTCAGTCAAGTGGAAAGCTTCATCAACTTCACAAAGTTTGGATAAACACTAATTAACTGGAAAAACCATGTCCATTTTTATGTCCTTCCGTTACCGAGATAATTAATATGCACATTCTTAAACTACTTAACTATAATGACAATTTTTTGGGGGAGAATTAAAGGCACTTATATAGGTATTATATCTGTACTGTTTCACATCTTATACTAATAAAACAGTTCTTTTAGTATGAACCTGAAGTTCAAAAATCTTGTCTGAGTGTCCTTCCGTTACCGTGGAATTGCCCATGTGCAATACTTGCAACATCATGTTCTCGAATTCGGCAAAAGCAAGACAAAATCACTTTATGGGTAGGGGGAAATGGTATCGAACGAAGTACAAAACAACTTAGAGAATAAATGACATTTCAGCCTCATTAACGAGTTTTCTATTTATTCATTTCTCCATTCATTTATTCATTTTTTCTTTTATTCATTCAATTTATTCATGTACCCATCCATTCATCCATTTATTTATTTACATTTTTTCTGTTCCCTTGAATGACTCAAGTGGTCAATTCGAATTTCGAAGGGCGTTGTTACTATCTAAGTGCCCCAAATACTTTTTGTAGCAAATTGTGAAGCGCTTTGTGTTTTATTGTTAAATTTACATATCTTCCCTTAAATCATATAATCATTCGGGACCATATTTTCCGACCACTAAATTGAGTAAAGTCCATTGCAAGCAGTGGTGTAGGCAGAGTCTTGAATAGTGAGGGGATGATCTGGGAATCGTCAACAATCTTTTCCATAATTTCCCTAATTTGTCTATTTCCTTTGTTGTTGTCCTTGATAGAATGCATAAGATCTAAGAAGGCTCATTGCATTATGACGGAAAATTCGTGACCATCATCAGCATACACGAATCCAACCTGGACAAGAGTCGGCTACATAATATGTTGTCACTAAAGGCTGCTAAAGATGTATGCTTTCTGCTTCCATAAATATAATGATCATGGATTTTAGGTTGTATAAGTTATCTTCTCACCTCATTAAAAAAAAAAAGGTCATTAACGCAGCCTGTATACCTGGGCCTTGAAAATATTTATAATTAACTTTTAGCCCACGACTTTATCCTACTTCGCTAAATAAAGAACAAATGTGTTAATTTTGAGCATTTTGCGTTACAGGTCTAATTTCATGTGGGTGTCTTTATTGTTTCATAATTGAGGTTTACACGACGGTCGCCGGTCGGTTATCTTATAAACTGTTACGTTTTGTAGTCAGGGACCGTGAGGACGCACTCGTGGTTACGAAACTTTAAGGCCCAAATTCACAAAGGAGGTTTGTCGACACAAACCTAGGTTTGAAACGCGTCGAAACGCGTCATATGACGCACATAATAATAATAATAATAATATTATTGCTTATATAGCGCTAAATACATCGGGAATATCCGAGTCTCTAAGCGCTTTACATTATTACCCCCGGTCATCGGATTCTGGCTTGCCCGCACACAATGTATGCACTTTCTCCACTCCCTGGGGAGCATTCCAACAAGAGCTACTAGGCTCAAATTGCTAAGCATACCACATTGGCTTTCGCATCCTACCGGGTACCCATTTAACACCTGGGTGGAGAGTGGCAAATGTAGATCAATGTACATAAACCTAGGTTTGTCGACAAACCTCCTTTGTGAATTCGGGCCACAGTGAACTTGAAGTTATAAACCACGACATATCAAAACAGCGAGCAACGGTTTGTGGAGGCGGGGTGGTCTTTACTCAAAGTTATGTGCCGTGAGGACCCATAACTACGAGGTTTTAGTTAAAACGAATGCTTTCCCCAGTTTGTATTTAACTTTTAATACTCGTTGTTTCGATCCCGTGTGAACTCTCCTTATTGTTATAGTGGATCGTTGTTTATAAATTCGAGGTCTCGCAAACTTGAAGTATAGTTATTTTCGTCGCTAAGATGCCATACAATGTGAGTCGATGTGGGCATATTTGCGTAACGAGTAGACAGGAAGAAGAAAAAATATATAAAATGTGGTTATTTACTTCAAGATTAATTAAGATACCTTATTAACAGGCTACATGTAAGGATTTCTCGTTATGTAAGATTGAAAATACTATAGGTCATTACATACAGTTTCACACGGTGAATGGGCTAATAAAGAAACAAGTTATATTTTCAGCCGGGATTCTTAGTGGCTGCTACATTTTCTATCAAATTGAAATCGGCAAGGGGTGACTGTGGATATTATATTTTCCCCATTAATTTACGAGTGGAATAAACGGCCCATTGACCTGATTGATGAGAAAATTAAGCTAGAAACTTGCGTCACAATTGAAATTATTGAGGTCCCAAGCGGTCCCCAAGTAAAACCTATTGTGCGTCCATTCTTTTCTTATTTCAATTTTTAATCAAGGAGTCTTTTCCTGAAAGTTTTGACAAGCCTCCAGGAAACAGGAGATCTTAGGTATGTACCGGAGAAATATACTTTGAAAACGATACTTTGAAGTAGATTTTTATTTCCTAGTAAATTGTTATATTATGATACTGTCAATCATTTGGAATTGTAATTAATGTAAAATATAATTAACCGGTATCTTAGTGTTCGGTTGAGGTTAATTTACAAATATGTGTTAGTTTTTTTTTTGTTTTTTTTTTGTTGTTGTTGCCCCCACAATATCTTTTGAATGGTTTCCTTGTTTTGACGATTCTCGCTAAATGCCGCAGATTCACCGCTTCAAAGTAAATGGACCTCATCCAAAGGCATTTGATTTGTATGTCACCAACTTTTCAAGACATTTCATTGAAACGGGTTTTCTGTAGTATTAAAAAACGCATTATAGCGGCAGCAACAAAAAAAAGACCCTAACAATGCCAACAGTCATACGTCACAATACGAACACGCGTACCGTATGATCCGTCTGGTCAAAAATGTAAACAAATGACTCAACCGAAATGTATTACATTTAAGCGTAATCGTTTCCTATTTGCGCGCTTAAAGGAATGTGCGCGCTGTGCTCGTGTGCTCGTGTTTGTTGTGCATATGATATGATTGAAGATCAGCGCGCCACTGCACTATAGCTTCCACGTACGTTCATGTGATAGCACGCGCGCTGTGTGATGACGTACGTATGAGCTGATCGGCGCCACATGCATTTTGCCTCGGATTGCATCATGAGGTCATGGCTCATGCAGCTTCATATTATAAATCTAGATTTATGGCTTAGCTCAAGATCTCCGAGTTCCATGAGGCATGAAAACCAACTTGTAATAAATCACCACGCACCTCTCTCACTTGACATCTCGATATCCTGCACTGGAATTTGGAATTTAATTGATTTCTACTGATTTCTATGCACTTCTCATTGACATTTGGATTTCGTATTGGATATAAATATCGCTTTCATCACCACCGGCACCGTCATCTTGTGTTGTGAAAGTCGAATTCAAATTTCTACTTCAAGTCGAAACAAAGCAGGAAGGACTTGATCTAGTCGCAGTGCAGTGGTAAGTGGTAATGGTATAGATCTAGACCTAATTAAAGCTAACGTCGACACCTGTTTACTTCATTTGATTTGAATTTAGATCATAAATGGCTAGACTAGATCTAGTCTAGCTAGATTTACTAGTAGGCTAACATCAATATGATCATTCAATTCATAGGGCAAATGAAACCTTTGTAACATTAACAAGTTCATTTCCATGAACGCAGAAACACAAAATTAAGATAAAGAGGATGGCCAAATTTTGAAATAAATCAGACTAGATCTAGGGTCTAACTGTTAGATGGAGACCTAGTCTAGGTAGCATTATTCCTCTCAATAGTGTAAGGGCAAGGCTCTATGTAAATAGGGGGAAGGGTATTTTTAAACTGTAGCCGTAGGTAATCCTTTGTGATCCCTGGGGGCTAGCGAAAAAATAAGCGCATAGGGTGTAGATCTAGACCTCTAGATCTAGGCCTAGACCTAGAGTAGATCTAAACCTAGATCTAGATCTATAGATATATTCCTTAGGACTGGGAATACTTATCGATCGGGGTTGCATATCTCAAAAGTTACAAACCTCGCAGTTAGCCAGGACACAACGTTTAAATCGCTGTTTTGACCAAGATATTTTTAGAATTCCGAGATGGAGCCACTGGCTTTGGAAATATGGGGATTCACCTGCTCTTCCATATGACTGTATGCACCTCATTTATTGAGTATCACCTTCAGGGTCACAAAGAATAAATTAAGGTTTGAATCTCGATTTGAAGAAGAAAAAAATTGACCAATTTTGCATGGTCGCGCATAGACTGCATAGGGATGCGTGCAATTGACTATGCCTATGGGAAGAATTTTAGCACACAACATCGGGTGCGCGATCTGCAATCTTGAGGAGGATACCGTAGTTCACGCTGTGGCTGCCTGCTCGACTACTGTCAACCTTCTGGAAGACCTTATCGACAGAGCCAGTACTGGCAGTAGACTCCTGCATAATGTCCTCGACTCTGCACCAAATACACCACTGCTCAACACCCAGGACCCTTCCCATCTGACTTGCGCTATTCTCTTGCCATGTGATCCATACCTTCCCTCCACTGTCAATGATTCTATTTTAAAGATGACACTTCACTATCTTTACAAAATTCATGCCCATCGCCTGCACTCCATACCCTCCAACTAAGGATTTTATATCATATTTACAGCAGCCTACTACTTCGAATGCGATAAACTCACTGATCTCCGAAAAACGGAGGGACAACAATAGAGAGAGATCAGACACCCTACACGTAGACCTAGATCTAGTACAAAACAAACACATCTGTCACTCTTCCTATACAAATATTTTTAAGAATAAAAAAAAGAAAAAAGTATCATGCCATTACTCATTAGATCATCACTCATCCTCGACGTGTTTAATAAGAAGAAAGAAGGAAATGGAGGGGGGGGGGGGTGACCATCATGATAATGTAAATGTAATAATGTATCAAATAGATCTAGAATCTGGATCTAGATCTAGTAGAGGTCTATGTTAACTTCTTCTTTATTTTCGGTCTTCTAAAAATATATAATTAGACTAGATTCTATCTAGATCAAACGAAACGTTTAAAATTAAATTTTCACGTTCATAATGATATTGATCATGTAGGCTAGATCTAAATGTAATAATTAGTCTACCCAATCAAATATTTTAAGTTCTTCTTTATTTTTTGGGGGGGTCTTCTAAAAATATATAATTATTTTGTTGAAACGAAACGTTTAAAATTAAATTGACACCAGAAAAGGGTAAAATCTTAAATGAAAGATATATTCGCAAACAAAATAGACGAGGTTCCACCGGGATTTGAACTCGGATCGCGAGATTCAGAGTCTCGAGTGCTAACCATTACACCATGGAACCGTTGTGGCACGTTGACGTTTCGTATGTCTGATGACGCGACTAGGCCGCACTCGCGCAGCAGGTGCAGAGGGTTCATTCGGGGGATTTCCCCTCACTTGAGTTGACCCGTACCGATGCTGTAATGATCAAAAGTCGAATTACATAAATCTTGTTTTTTCATAGCTGTAGTATTTTCCTTGTTGATATGTGACTGAAGAGAATTTAATGGTTCGTGTCAGTCATGTGAAATGTATGGAATTTGTCCCAAGTGAGATTTTGTAGAGCTTCACGGTGGAGATAGGTCTGGATTATGGGTCTGGCTGTGCATAATAAAATCCATAATATTTTTAACTAGAATTTTATTGACATAATCTTTTTTTTTTTAATTGGAAAAAAAGAAGAGTTCGTGATATTAAAGGGAATGCAAATTTACTTAGGCTTGTCAAACTTCCATTTTTCTGGAGTACTTGTAAATAGTAATTCCCTTCGTTGCAACACACCGTACATTATCATAATTGATTTAAGGTATCTTATTGTATGAATACCAATTTATTTTGATCAAAATTTGGAACAAATGAACATCAGACTCAAAGCTTTGTGACCAGTCTCAAATACAACTTCTTAGTCTTAGGTAGAACTTACTCTTCAGGAGGTTCAGGAATATTATAATTAAATAAACTCGCCGAAACATAGATCTAGACCTTAGTGGTCATTCGCCCCCTGTAGTTTCCTTGTTCTTCTTCTTCTGAACACGTCTTATGGATGAGTGATGAAACTGATGATTTAATGGCGTGCAAATTTTGTGTACTTTAAAAAAAAAAAATTATAGAAAGAGTGACAGATGTGTTCGTTTTGTATATCAGTAATTCATTTACTAAAATCGTTGAAATGTACGAAAAGCAAAGCGGAATTACAGGGAAGGAAGAAATAAAGAAAAGAGGAATCCAGTGATGAATTTGAAATAGTGAACTTAACTCTAAATCTTTATACCATCTCCCCTCCCTCCCCCCTACTTAATATTTCATTAAAAATTAAATATATTCATATTGCGATTCGTCTTGTTTACACCGATCACAAAAAAATATAGTCTACATGTAAATGTATGTAGGCCTACATAGTCAATAACAAAGAGGCGAACAAATGGAATATAATGGGGAGACATGAGAGTAGATACGTTAACAATTATTTGGTGATCATTTGTAAATGGTACCAAAGAGCTTTAGCCTACAATCATTCAGTGGATACATTTGGATTCGAGTCTCAAATTTGTCTACGCCCATCAATTTTCCCGTGCATCTACTGTCCATATAAAACAAAGCTGAACAGAATGTCCAATAAACAAATTACACAAACGCTGCACGCTATAGATAACGAGGTTTTACCAGCAGGTCCATGGTTTGACCAATGGTTATTTGAACAAGTGAAAAAGAAAATCAATGTGGAATTACGTCATACAAATTAAAGAAGACAATAGATCCTTGAATCCTTGCATGGCAAACCGGGTATCACAATATTATATTGGCTCGAGTTTCCATAGATGATGTACCCCCTCTGCGTCAAGGAGCAGTATAGTAATTTGCTTTTATCAATAGATCGTCGTGAAAAAAATATGAAGAAACAAATCAAATCGCTATCAATTATATTCTGGAGAGATAAAAAGAGACGGGGGGGGGGGTGGGAACGGGGACGAATATAAGAAGTGAAAATGGGGGTAATGAATCATGATCGCATAAAATCGCAAACAGGTGAAAAGAAACAAAACACCTTTAACAACAAAAAAAAAAATTATTTTTGTATTTTATAGAGCAGCACATAATCTAATGATTAAAGGAAAGTCAATCTGTTTACATTCATTTTAAGAAGAAGAAGTAGATACGAACTGAATCGTGAGAGAATGTGTCATCTGAAACCTAGTATATAAAGAGAGATTTGACTGATCTTCTTCATATTATATAGACATCTTCATAACGAAAACGCAGTGACAAAACTTGAAAATCAAAGTTCAAAGGAACTTCATATTTACATCCAACACATCCTTGATTGATATAATCTTGCTTTTCATAAACTCTTGGGCTGTTTTTCTTGACTTTCAAGTTAGAAGGTTCTTTAAAGGAATCGCCATTCTTGAACATCTTGAGACCAGACTAAAATTCATGGCAGAGATTCTAAAAGTGGGTAAAAGTTGAAAGGTCAGTCGGTTAATGAAAGCCTCCTGTCTCTTCTCCTTCAAGGTTCAGTAGAAAAGAAACCAACGTCTGACTTTCACATTTCGATTTCATTTCCTCTTAACTAAGACCAATTTAGAGACCGTCTGTCGGGCCGTCTGTCCACTGCTCACATTGCATCCGTTCGTTATTTGAATGTTACTGCGAAATCAGAACATCCCCACCCCTTCCCAGAGTGGGATGGGGTGGCTTTTGGACTTGACACCCCACCTCTCTCCTCTCCGTTTGTCGTAATGGCCGGGAAAAAAAAGCTTCGTTAAAAACGTGTAAAAGGTGTTTTTATAATCTGAAAAAAAGTGTGATTTGCATTCGCCACATGCCCACATTACATCTTAAAACTTTTTATTTTTTAATTTGATATCTATAGTTAATTTATTACTTACAGTCTAGTTTATGTCTCTCTTCTAAAGGTACCATGTCTACGATATATACATTAATGATTGATTACTGTATAAACACACCAAAACAGGTAGCTCGGAAGTTGAAACTCACGGGATTGTTTTTTTTGACAAGCATTAATATTTTGTGGACATGAAGGTCCTATCGGAGACAAACACTTTTGATGTGCCTTGCCTATAAGTGTATTGGAGCCCATTTTTGTTCTTCTGTTGCCAAGTTATATTTGATGATTACAAATACAAGCAAGTTACAGCAAAGACAGAGAAATCACTTTGTTTCCAATTCCATGCAGTTTATAACCCTCGGATAATTTTGAATAGCCAACGAAAATGGTCATATCCGAGACACAAATTAGGGAGGTGCCGTGTCAATACGTGTATTGGCGCCCTCTTTTGGTCCTGTCGCCAAGTCATATTCGTTGATTCTATGTGAATACTCGAGGAGCCTTTTCATATTCATGCCTTTATCATGGTTTAGCTGAATCCTGAAGCACATAGTGGAGAATAATGTAATATATGCACAATTCTCAAATTACCAGGATAGGAGCTAAGTCTATATTTTTCCAAAATGTTTATTTTACATACATTGCATGAAGCATTGGTGTTGAACAAATGGGATAAATTGGTAAACTTTGTAAATATACATGTAGTGTTACGTTAATAATATGTATTTATTTCTTCTGAGAGCGTGCTTGCATAAAATTTAAGGATTAGAATGATATATTGTAAGATTCACGAAGTAAAAGGGGTGTCAGTGAGGGGGGAGGGGTATGAGTGTTTCCTAGTAGATGAGGAGCAATGCTTATTCATGCGTTTGTTAGACGCACTATGACCCAAATAGGCGAATTCAGTTTTGAAAAGAATGAATATTTCGTGAACTTTATCGATGCGTTTTAAAACGTAGCTTAAGCAGATTTATGTTAATTGTTTATCAGCAACAAAATAGGGTGAATAATTATACACCTTCCCTTCATAATTATGAAACCGACCAATTGAGATGAACGGTTTGTCAAAAGAGGAGTACAATTATGATACCTTGTGAACAAAAGTATTTTATGGGGCAAAATTTGTGACTACAAGCAAAAGGGTTAAGGCGTATTCCGAGCTCGATTTCTACCAGGCAGGGCGACGAAGATGAAGAATGGAGCGATGCTCTCATCAGGGGTGATGAGAGATAACAACAATAACAGGTGGTCAAGTGGGAGATAATTGGCTAACAGCAGGCCCCAGGGGCCGGGCCTGTAGGCTCCAGGTTCATGCCTCGGTAGGAGTTCGATTGGTGACTTCCTTTATCCGGCTCCCGCAAAGATTTCAAGAAAGCTCCCACAAGTCATTAGCGCGGGGGAGAGGGGTATCCCGGGATGATGTGAAGGGGCAAAGAGGTCCCCCTGTCTAATCTCATTTCAGCTCCCATCTGAGGGGAAAAAAGAAGGGGAAAAAAACCCAAGAAGAATGACAAAATAAATTGAAACACAGTATATAATTAGCAAAAAATATACATGCGATTACAATTGAATGTTCCCGGGAGAATTTTAAATTGATGTAAAGAAAATAGGGGGGGGGGGAGCTAGCGCCCAGGATATCTGTATCTACATTTTACGAATACATGTTGTACACAAACATTGACCGCCCCAAAACAGGGGAAAGTCAAACAAACGAACTCCTAATGGGTAGGGATGACCGTTATGAGTTCCCATTTTACCCTACTAAATTTGTTGTTCACCTTTTGGAATGCTAAACAAAAGAATGAGATTAACTGTGAGTTACATTTTTGTTGTTGTAACGTTCAGAAATATTGGGTACATAAAATAGATGTCAAGATGCCCAAACTCGGTTACTCGCCTTGAGCCGCCCCATGGCCTTGGTCTAGGGAGGATGAGCCGAACAGGTATCTCCCAAAGTCAGCAGGCAACTTCCTCGTTTCCATGGCAACAGCCAGAAAAATACAATATTTCCGTTCCATGTATAGATTTAATCATGTTATTAAGCTGTGTTTGAGACGGCTGTTACTTTCATTCTCACAGAGTTACATCGAACATGCGGTAAACATCCGTGAAAATTCTCCAGGAAAAAAAAAGGGGGAATGTATAAAATACTCATGGCCCTTCTTGAGACGTCTATATGATTTACATCTAAGCCTGAATTAAGATTTGATATCAAACGTTTTCTGTAAACTCGCCTGTTAGTAAAGCTGTGCATTACGAATTGCCGCTTTTCATATTAATTAGAGTGTGTTGCATGTATAACTGGTTCTATTTATTACTTATTTTATAGTCAATCAGTCTTTCGTTTTGTTATTTTAATTACATAAGAAACATTGGTATCTAAATTTGGATTTCTTTCCAATTTGGGATGGGCAAGTATCCGGCACATTAAGGGTTAATGACCCGTTTTACATTTGAATATTTCATACGCAGAAGCGTCGATCCATCTTCATATGTGAAAGGGGGTATAAATGTATAGAATTGGAGCTATTGGATTAAAAGGGAAACTGCCCCTCCATCCCGGAATAAACGCCCACTAATTGGGAATTTTGAGAGAGGAGTTCTTTATCACTATACTACTACTAGTACTTTTATTATTATTATTATTATTATTGATATCATTATTAATATCATTTTCATCATCATCCTCATCATCAAATGCACTGTGCGCTGATTACGGCTGCCGAAGCTTAAAGCTTTGGTAATAATGTCCAAAGCTCTTTGGAAGCGCATAGAGACGTTGTATAATGCGATATGAGCTATACAAGAACCGATTATTATTATTATCATCATCATCATCATTATAATTTGCAATATTTGAGGCATTTTATTCGTCCTGACGGTATTTCTTCCTAGTGACCTCAGCCCAAACTCTTCATTATCATTATCCCTAAGCCAGGGGTGGATGTACTTCAGGAGCAAAAAAAAAAAAGGTTCAAAATATTTCAAACTCTGATAAGGCGCGTCCTATCATTTCACTCTTGGTGTTACACAAAGATTATCTTCATCATACGGGTCATGAAAAGAGACTAAATTTAGACTCGACTGACTCTTCACCACACCTGAGACCCTCGGGACTACATGGGATTCCATCGTGACCTCCCTGTGACCTTTAATCACGTGACATGGTGTAAGGGGACCACACCGGCTGTCGTATAGTATAGACACCAAGATGGCGCTGTACTTGTGGAGATAGGTCGGGATGGTATCGGAGCTGTGTTGTATGCAATTCAATGCGAGCTATAAAAAGAATACTCAAAGATAGACAAGATAATCACTTGTAATTCCTCTTACTTTGAGATAAAGGACGAATCATAAATGACTATTGATATTTGTATAGATATGAAAGTTTTAAATAGCTTGGTTCCTTTTCTTCATTTAATGGCCTGTTCAACATTCCTGCTTTAAATGATCAGCTTTAGAATCCACCTTTACTTTAGGCTGTTGTCGATGGTGAATCCAAAAATATTGTTAAATGTTTAACTCAGACACATTCCGCGATACATGCACTTGTCGATTTACGTAATTCATGTTAATGATTCGTTCTTTTTTTTAATCGGCATTGCAAAATAACTGATACTGATACAAATTTATTTCCAACTCTGATAAGACACGTCCTACCATTTCATTCTTGGTGTTGGACAAAGATTATCTTCATACGGGTCATGTAAAGAGATGGCCATACAAGGGTAGATGGCCATACAAGTGAATACAGCAGCGTCTGCGATATGCCACCAAGATTATGAAATCAGGCCATCCTATCAAAATGGGTTTTTAAAGAAAGTGAAATTGACCTCCGTGACATTTTGACCCAATTACTCCGAACCTTACCAGGTCACTTTCCTGTAATAATTCATATTAATAACAGGATTGAGTTATCCCTCAAATGGACTTTGAAAATATCGCGATATCAGACGTACATGTAATGCTAATGACCTTTCATCTACGAAAGTGACCTCTGTACTTTCACCCAATTATCCAAAATCATGTAATTAGTTTACCTTCTACGCAGCCCGATGCACATTAGCATATTGGTACTAGACCCCAACCCCCCCCCCCCAAAAAAAAAAAGTGTTGCACATCATGTAGGCCTTTACACATATGTATGTTTGAATGGTTCTTATGATAACGGGATAGTGGGAAGGATACATGGTTGGACAGACGGACAGACAACGGACAAACTTTTCTGTCATCGTAAGTTTAAAAAATAAAATGTATTAAACAAAATCAAATTCATACCTTTTTTAAATAAAATATGAGAAATTTAAATATTTTTCCTAACTAAATATAAACATTAAAGCCTTCTTTTCCCCCTCTCGGTCACATACAATTCCGCGTATTAGGCTACATGTATCTAATCGTACTAGCATTTTGTTTTTGGTACATAAATTACTAGCTAAGTTTATTTAGAGACAAGCTACCGTGGTTAGCTTATATGTCTGAAAATTGAATTTGTGATCCAAACTACACTGTATAAGAAGCCCTAATCATGGTAATCTTCAACTGATTGCTGTCATTTAAATTGTATTTAGAAATGGTTCTAAATATATCTTCTTTCCTATTTTATCTGTGATTGTTGTGTCATATACATTCATGAATTCATATCAAGGTTTTGTACTTAAATGAGATTGTAAAAGCATTTCAGTGACTTTTCAGATCACAATTGATTAGTTCAAATCGGTTCAAATAATTCTTGTGTTCATGAAAAATCCCTACTATCTTGATTGCATTTTTAGGAATAGGCGACCTATTCCAAGCAACATCGTCAGTGGACAGTCAGGAAACTGTCGAGTACAATGTCCAGCTTTCAGTGAAAAGCTCCTTTGCATGTACATGTACTGTACAAATTCTACATGCCATACCTTCTAATTGGGGTCACAGTATCAGAGGCTCGCGTAATTGTCTGTAACTACAAGTGTACCTATACCTTTAAAAGCTTGTTATAAAAGCTGTCGCCTTGTGATGAGGCGACTTAGCTTCGTCTCCGGTAGATGGGAAGACATTCGATTTCCGCTGAAACCGGACGAAGAGCGATTACTGTGGTGGCATTCAATTTTCATCATCAGTGAGCACGCGTGATCCTTCTTCCATTTCCTGCCCTTAATTCTCCTTGATCCATTCACCTTCAAGACTCTCTTGCTCTCTTTCTTTCTCTGACTCCCTTTTCTTTCTCTCTGTCTTCCTTATTTCTTTCTATCTCTTTTCCTCTGTCTGTCTCATGTTGTATCTGTCTTTCTGTCTGTCTACCTCCCGTTCCCAATTCTTTGTCTCCTTTTGATTCCCTCTCTTTTCTCAAAGTTCTGTTCTAATTTCTCTACCCCCTTCTCTCTTTCTCTATTCCTCTGTCTCCTTCTTTCTATCTTTGTCCACCCTTCTCTCCCTCCTACTCTCTCTCTCTCCCACCCATCTTCCCTCTTGTTCCCCCGGTTTCATTTCTCTCTTCATTTGGGTTTTCTCTTCTGTCTTTCTGATAACTTACACGTGCTTTCTGCCCACTCACCATCTTTCTTTTGTTGAATGTCTCTTCTTCCTGTCTCTCTCTCTCTCTCTCTGCTCCACCCCTCTACTCTCCGCCCATCTCTCCCCTCTCTTTCTCTCTCTCTCTCTCTACATCCCTACCATTCTTTCGCAATCTCTTTATCTTTCTCTCTGCCATACTCTTATCGCCAGTTCTGTCCCTTTTCTCCACCGTTCCAGACTCGCACGTCTACTGAAGATAAGAAGTCATTCCGCCCCCACCGGATACAAACTAATTGTAGAGTAGCACATCTCGTCATTCATTTTACTTTATCTACTTCATTCATTTTATCTTGCTTGCTTCTTCCTTCATATTTCCTCATGCAGGAAATGTTTTCCATTAGTTTGCGATGTTTGTGTCTTTATAATGTATGAAAGGTGAAGATCATCGTAAACACTAACTAACTCATCTAAATATTGCCCAAGGGAGATTTGTAACGATGCCTTTTACGGCTTACAGTAACTTTCACCCTTTTCTCCTCTACCCATCTGTCTGTATTATGTTAGAACTTTTTATTATCTGCACATCTGATAACTTTAATGATTTTCCTATGTGACCTTTTCTTTCTTACTCCCATATCCAGTATCAATAGTTGCATACATCATCATGTACATGTACGTGCTCATAACGTCATTCACCTTCTGACATGTCTGGACGTAGAATGTCACAAATGTTCTTTTTTATTATTTTGCTAAACTCTGCAAAATGTTTGCTGTAAAGTGTAAACGTCTATTTCATAAAGTTAAGGGAATGGCCATCTTTTGTGAAACACTTTACACCGTTTGCTTTAATTTTGTTTACATCCCCTTTCCAATGTTTGTGATGCAAGTGGTACATTTCTCCATAAATTCGTTCCTCTATCTTCATGCCCCTCTATACCCCTTTCCAAGTCAAAGGTATGGTATTCCAAATATTTTTTCCCAGTACCTGGGATGATAGCTAATGTATTTTGCATCAAGTTTACTTAATGATGCCCCACCCCCACATTTCGATGAAGCTGTCCGTCTATTTCCCCCTAAATTCGTTTATCTTCGTTCTAGCCCCCTCCCCCCACCCCAGGCCCCTTCGTGACGAAAGGTAAAGTGTTTCAAAATTATTATTTTCCAAGTACGTTGACTGGTTGCTTATTCGAATTTTTATTTTTGTTTACCCCCCCCCCCCCCTTATTTCTGTGTTGTACGTGTGGTCCTATTTCCCTCTAAATTTGTTTTGCGATTGTTGTGAGTGCCCTTCCTTGCCCCTTTCCTGGTCAAAGTTTTGGCATTCCAAATTTCTTTTCCAAGTACGTGGGATGATTACTAATTTATACAGGAATGTTGGGCTCAAATAGGTCCTCCATGAATCGCTCCATCTATCTCCATCTCTTCATCTCCCCTTCTCTCTCTCTCTCTCTCTCTCTCTTCTCTTTCTCTCTATTCATCCTATTTATCTATGCATCTCTCCCCATCTCCATCACTCGATCTCGCTCTCACCCCAATCATACACCCATGAGGCATCTTTGAATGAGAGATGATTTCCTCTTATTAAGATGCTTGAATCTCTATCATTATGTCGATATCTACCTCTTCTCATTGCCCTCTCCATCGTCATCCCTTTCTCTCCCTCGCTCTTCTCTCACTCCATTTCTCTCTCTCTCTCCTCTCTATCACACAAACCCATGTCATATCTCTAAATGAAAGATGATTTCCTCTTATTAAGATGCTTGAATCCGATATGCCCTTGTGACAGTTGGAGCATTTGTTTCGTCTCTGGGTTTTTGAAAATGTTTTCTGCTAATCCAAACTGATATCCTTAGCAGGTGAAACCGAGTTATTTCCCCTGAGCTGGGTACCAGGCTTGATGTGTGAAGCTAGTGTTTGCTCCATTCCTTTTCATTCCTTTGGTATTTGCATCCCCTCCCCTCCATCTTTCATCCGGAAGTAAAGATAAAGTTGAGAATTGGTCATTCAGTAGCATTGTGAAAAAGAAACTTGAAAGGAATTGGGAAAGGGTTGATCCTGTATACACTGAAGTCCATATGAATACTTCAATATAATTTCAATTCAGGTTTGGGATCATCAGCATACGATATATAGACCCAATATTGATGGAAGTCACATGCACTGCACACACGAATGGGAAGATGGGACTACACAATATGTTTCAGCTATTTCGTGTAATATATCGAAAATGGATGTTTTGAAGATCAATCACTTTCAGGGGGCATTTGTTCTATGATATTCATTCAAACTAACATAAAAAAGAACGAGAAAGCTCACAATTTTTTCTCACTTTCACCAAGCTCAACCTTATCTTTAAATAATATCAAATTTAGTGAGCCGTTGAAGACAAAGTGTGAGATCCTGTTCTTGATCAATGGCCATTTAAAAACTTAGTCCTGCATTATTCATCATTTCTTGGTATTTTGGTTCGAGTCATTTTGATGCAAATAGCGAGCGTCACCTTCTTTCACTTCCTCAAACCTGTCGTATTTCGTCTCCTCATTACTGCTTATCATCTCTCTTTCTCTCCCATTCTTTCCTTCTCTGTCAAATTGGCTCAGTGGGGGGGGGGGGGGGGGGGGGGGGGGGGGGGGGGGGGGGGGGGGGGGGTGTTGGGGTAGAAGGATTCATAAAATCCTGTAAGTAAAGTACATGACAAGAGCCAAAAAAGGAAAGAATATAGTATGATCTTTATTAAATCGGTGGATGGATGAAAATTTCCCCTCAAGCTCCCGATTTCTTTTTAGTATGTGAAAACATGAACATGATAGCAGTCGAGGTGCAGGCGAAAAATATATAATTGAGATCTGGAGCTAGAACGACATGTCTTTTTTTAGATGTCTCCAATTTGCATATTATTCAATTTAAAGAAAATTAAAATTGCAGTGATTCGATATTGGGAGTATCTTGCTATGGAAGTAGATTATAATTAAATCTTAGTTTTTGTTTTGTCTGGTGTGTTTGTGCGCGCTTGTGTGTGGGTGTGGGAGGCAGGGGAGTCGAACACTTTGTGGATGTGGTAACATGTTGGCATAGATAATGTATGCTGATGCCTGCAAACAGATTCCGACTTTGACTGCCTGTAATTACCATTTACTGATGCTTTTGTCTTTATCAATTTCATACCAGAAAGGTATACTCATTCCCTTTAAGACCAGATGATGCCTCTCACTCCATCTATAGAGCCAACATCCTGTCATCACCAGGATGCCTGTGCATCTCTCCCCGTTGCCTAGCAACATCATCCCTGTTATCTAGTCCAACGGAACATCACGGTCATGTTGTAGTCCATCAATACAGACATGTTTCCTAAAATAAAAAATACTGAATGATGATGAACGCCCTTGGAGATCTTTTCTGTTTTCAAGATGATGTTGATATTCAGCAGCATTCATAATGTTGCTGTACATTACATACCGTCGTCAAGTTTGTAGATGGGGAAATAGTGCATCAAGCAAGTTATCCGACATTTTCTCTGGCAGCTTTCACTCCAGACTTTTTCGTCAAAGATAATACAGGATAATGACTCAGAATGTGATTTGGCTTCATGTTAAAATTTGGTGTTAAGGGCTTTATAGGACTAAGGTCAGGGGTCGTTTTAGTGTTAAGTCAAGGGCTTTTCATAGAGTGTTTGAAATTGAACGCGGGGCATTTATCGCTGGACATCGAATAACCATTAATCAGTTTTCAGATCAATGTCATTTTCGGTGTCATCCATTTTTTACTGTCGGATCACGATGGGTCTGATTGCCGCCAAGACTATGGACCGGTAGTCATTGACGTCAGAAGGTTGGAGTTATATCCGCCGGTGTAATAACTTATCATATTAATAATTTGGGAATAAGGCGTCCAGAGGCCGAGAGAGGGGGTGTGTCGCAGATGACGGATTATGAAAGCAACAGACCAGAGAAAACGAACAGGAGAAGAGAGAGAGAGAGAGAGAGAGAGAGAGAGAGAGAGAGATAATGGATAGGGTATGGAGTTCAGGAAATGGTTTGTTGTTTTTTGCTCGTTTGTTTCACTTTTTGGGCGGATAAAATGTTTCAAAGCGATGGGATACTCATTAGATATAAATATAACTCAGATTGTGGAGTCGCATCTACGTTTTGATATTTGGAAAAGATCGGATGCTACTTCCGTGATACCCACGACTGCAAACTGTAGTTAGGGGTAGTTAAAAGAGATAGGGGAAAGGAGAGAGATGGGAGGGGGCAGAGAGAAAGGGGGAGAGAAATGGGGTGGGGATGTGGAGTTCGAGAGATATTTGTTTTGTTTCATTTGTTTCTTTGATTATCTGTTTTTAAGATGGAAGAAATGTTTGAAAGCGATGGAATAGGCCTACTCACTATATAACCACGCTGTAAACTCAAAAGACAAGGTTTTCGTATTAAAATTGTATGTGTGCAGTGAGAGGATACCTTATTAATATCCACGAATGTAAACTGCAGATGCTCCTTTATGTTACACATGTGTTATAAAAGCTGTATTCGAGGGGGAATGAGAGAGAGAGAGAGAGAAAGAACAGAGATTTGGGGGGGGGGGGGGTAATGGGTGTAACATTTAGGGGTGGAGAAAATATCTAAAGGAATAAGAAATTAACGAGAGGAAACTATCAAATCTGTATTTTGATTAACCATGTAAAAGTTTATCCAGTAACTCCATCATTTGATGATGGCTGATTGTCTGCATGAATTCAAGTTCCTCTTCTTGAAGCAAACTATGTCGTAGTCGCCATTATGTGCAAGGCTATGAAAGGCTCGTAGCTGCATATCATTAATGGTATTAAAAGTACTGATCCGTAAACTGTAATAATTTCTATAGATAAACGCCGTTTGGGATTTTATTCACATTAGGTTTAATCACAACTCAATACATAAATTCATCAGGACTTAACAATTTTGTTCAGGGTATCACTTGTCTACAGAAGTCATTGTGGCTTATGTTGACTGTATAAAAAGCGAAGACATGAGGGCATAAATTGTTAGTCGGGAACACTTTCCCATTATTTGCGTATGAAATAGAAATCAAAATTTGATTCGTATATCTCTATGCTACTTCACTTTCTTTCGAACAGTTCGCCAGATTCTCCCAGCCGCTGTTTCCGAATCTTGTAACCATGGCAACCCATCTCCGGCGGAACAGATACCAGGAGATGACAGAAGTTTGACAGACGCGGTACTAAACGAACAGCTGAGCAGAGAAACCAGAGGCATCAAGTTCTAACACCATCCGGTTCTAGTTCAAGGTAGGACTCTCTATTCAATATTGACGCGTAGTTTAATACCGCCCTGCGCAGACCTGTTTTATCACTGCGGTCAGTGTTTTGTGAAGCAGTTAGAAAGCGGTCAGCTGAGACCTGAAACCTGAAAAGGCATGTCAAATTGAAAGATTCCAAGTCCTAAACTTGCATGATTTCTTGCTTCGTATTTTCCGAGCTCATCACGCTTTAACCAACCTCTCACTGCCCACTTACAGGTCGCATTGTATCATACCACCGGTGTTGTTTAAAGCAGTTACCGCAAACTAGTTTTGTCACTGCGGTAAATCTGTACTGAAATGGTCAGGATGCACGCACGATATCAGCCACATGTGTAATTAAGATTTATGTAGATTTGTTTATATAGCACAAGAGAATAATTAAAGGTACATAAACTTTCAATATTTCTGGTGCACTGTAGATTCACTATATTGTTTTAGGCCTAATATACCCTCTGTGCGTTTACCGGTTACCGGTCGACCGCGGCTTACTTTTATACTTGAAGACTTGCTTGCAATCATGTCGAAGTTCTTCATTTTGCAGTAAGGGAACAGGAGGGTAAGATGCTCCGATCGTATACCAGTATATGGACTTCTTTCGAACTGTTGTTGTTTTGTTGCTACTGTTGTTAATGATGGTCTGTTATTGTTGTTGTCTTTAATAACTAAGTTACGTTTGAAACATATCTTCGCCATTATCCAAACTCACACATCACACAAATGATGACAAATGTTTGTGTGTGCCATTGCTGGTATATGTATATGCGTATGTATAAGGGGGGGGGGGGGAGAGTGTGGGTCTAAGGATGTTTGTCTCTTGAGGGGCGATGGGTGAAGGGGTGGCTGTCATATGTGCATGAAAGCCAGATAAATAAAACCCAAACCTCAATCGGATTTCAACGTAAAGCGAGATCGTTTCCGGTATCGTAAATAGGCCAAGCATCAAGTGCAGGATGCAGGAGGATGAGTTTTCAAGATGACCACCCTGTGACCTTTGACCTGTAGCTTATAGAATTTACCCGTCTGTCACAGGTGCTCTCGGTGTGAAACGTGTAGGTTCACTAAACTCACGGTGTTCATGTTGCTTTAAAAAAGCCTAGCCGTGACATTCTTATTTATTGTAGCAAATGTGAAGTTACACGAACATACAGCAGTTTTCACACAACCTGGCAATCTGACGACTTGACGACTAAATAGTTTTTTGTTTGGCTATTTTGTCGGAAAAAATACGGTCCGTTACCCCCCCCCCCCCAAAAAAAAAAAACACACACACACACACACACACACACTAAAACAAAACACGACTCGTTATGTTCTCTGGCTGTACTCTGCTCTAGTGTATTTGAAAACTTTATCAATTTCTCCCCCTCGATCTTCTCTTCTCTCCCTGCCCCCCTCTCTCCCTCTCTCTCTCTCTCTCTCCTATATTCTCTTCTCTTTTCTTCCACTCTCTGTCTACCTCTTTAGATATAAATGTATTTCATTCTAGTAATGAGTAGTCCTGCTCTCTGTCTTTACTCCCGGTTTATTTACTTAATTGTATTTATTCAAATATTGTTTTAATGTTGTGTTGCATCTTATTTCTGTTTCGACTTCTGCCACACCCCCTTCATCTCTTGCTCTCTCTCTCTCCTTTATTTCTTTCTGCTTCCATCTTCTTCTCTATCTCTGTCTTGAAGTGTCTTCGGGTGTGTGTTTTGTTATACCGGCTCAGGTAGCCTATTTTAACGGAAGCAATATTAATCGATGCTATCCGATTTGCGAGTCACGTGACCGGAGTCGTCTGGACGGGATTTTGACAGCCGATTCTAAAAGTGGGTCACGGCTTGCCTGGGCTTTATCCCCTAAATGGAGAGCACAGATATGTTACATATCCAGTGAGAAAATGCCAAGGGAAAGGTGTTCCACATCGAAAATGTGAAGTAATCCTCCTCCTAGGCTCTTTCTCAGTCAAACCAGAAGTTCTTTCGATTTGTATCGTTCTGCATAAAGATAAATATATCGCATGCTTTTAGCATAAGGGATTTTCGTTGTTGATGAAATGTTCGCGACAATGGAAGTATAAAAAAAAGTATGGTGTCCTCTTGTTGTTCTGTGCCAAAAGATACATGTACAATAGCCAGATATTTTCATGTTCTGTTTTAACAAATTTCCAAATAATTTGACCCCAAACCGAGTCTAACCTTGTTTTTGCCGAATCACGACCCCACGGCGATGTTCGTACAAATCGCGTAGAAGGAACTCTTCGTCTTCCCTGTAGGATCTACACTTACTACTTGCACATAAGAATTTAAATCCCTGACCAGGATATAATTCATTTTTTATCTATTATTTGTTTGAAAACTATACTCTAAGACAAAAAAAAGAACACCACCAAGTCAAATAAATCTGACGATATTTTCTTTTTTTACGAATTTTAGGCGGGTATATATCTTGAGCCTGAAATGAGACTGCTCAATCGCTGTTCCAGATCTCCATCTCGGAGACATGTTCAATTCTTTTTCAAATGTTCGCCACATGCAACTCTCTCTCTCACAAGACTTTCAAAAGAAAACTACTATAATTCTCAGCTGATACGATGAGCCATTGAGACAATACCAAAATATAAAACCACGATCGACCCAAGACCAATATAGGTTCAGGTAAAGTGCTTCTGAATCCTTGCGCCAAGTTTCGAAGAAGCTGTACTTTGTTGTACGTTGCCCTCTTTACAATGCTGTATTTTTCGTCGTGACGTGACATAAGTATACTTTGAGTTTATTCAACAATGTTCCTTTAGCAGTGTCTAGCAAGCATCTGATGTTGTACTTTTAAGAGCTTTTGTATGAATTATGAGAAGCAAATGTTTGTACTGTGCTGATGCAGTGTTATTACATAATTGGCGATGATATTTAATCGGAAGGTGTACTTTGGGCATTGCACCGTGACGTGATCGTAAGTACGCTTTTGGTTTTATATTCAAAGGAATTTTCCCTAATGCTACAGTCACACGGCCATGTTACGGACCTGCGGATGCCTGCGTATATTTGGATAATGAAAATGCGTAATTTTTAACCCCAATACGGAAATTTGAGCAAAAGTTATCTATATTCTGCGGACGATACGGATTAGTTACGGATGTTACGTATGAATTACGGATGTTACGGGTAAAACCTGCGGATGAACCCATCCGCTGCCAACCCGCTGACACATGTTACTGACGACTTACGGATGACTTACGGATTTTACGGATGACATTAAAAGATAACATTATTTCACTTTTGAGAGTGTATTTTTCAAAATCATCTAAAAATCGACGATTGAAGGGGCATTCCCAAAATAAATGGGCAATAGTTTCAGAGTGTTTTGAACAAAAAGTACACAAATTTAATATACCAACAGTTTTCAGATACTTGTTAACATCAAGGATATTATGAAGAATTTTATATTGTAAATATCTAAGTTTTCTTGATAAAGAACATTTAAAAATAATCATATAAATTTTGTCCCAAGTAACAATTGGTTTTGAAACAATGTTCCTCCGTTTGTTTTGTGAAATAGGAGTTTTAAAGATTTTCTCAACACAGATTTTATAAATAAATTTACATCCTTTCGTTACCTTGTTCAATTTTTTTGTTGTCAAATTTAAGCATCAAGAGTTGCATGATTTGTCTGTTTGTTATGTTTGGCCAACTGCTTAGGCCATGCGCTGCTGCCAGGGAACTGCTCCGGCGGTGCCATTGTAGTAATGCTTGAGGTACAGGCGCTGGCGCTTGGCAATCTTGGTGATGTAGTTGCCAGCAAGCCTCTGTTGCATGTCATCCAGCACGCCCCCCCCCCCCCCTCCTCTCCATGCACCCGGGATGATGTTGTGCTGGTCGTCCTCTCTGTCCATCATGCCATTCTGCTCAGCGGATGCCTGGTCTCTCAGGAGGTTGTGGATGCACAGGCAGGCGAGGACGATGGTCTCCACTGTGGAAGGCACCTGTGCCATAGCACTCAGAAGACACCGGAATCTGTTTGCAAGAATGCCAAAGGCATTCTCCACACATCTCCTGGCTCTGGAAAGTCTATAGTTAAATATCCTCTCCTCCATGGTCAGTGGCTTGGCACCAAAAGGCTTCATCAGGGTGGTGCGTAGTGCAAATGGAGCGTCAGCAATCATGAAATAAGGGATGTCTCGATCGTCATGAGGCAGTGGCTCATCTGGTGGTATTCCAATGTTCTCATCGTCAATTGCCTCTTTCAGACTGCACGTGTTCCAAATCTGGGCATCAGAACTCGCACCACCTGCTCCCACCTCCACCCACCGGAACTTGTAGTTGCCATCAACCAGGGCAAGGAGTGCAATCGAGTTGTACCCCTTATAGTTGTAGAACTGGGAGCCACAGTTCGCGGGTGCCTTGATGCGGATGTGCTTGCCATCTAAGGCTCCCAGGCAATGGTGGAAGTTCCACCGGTCGGAGAAGGTCTGGGCAATGCCCTTCCACCCCTCTGGAGTAGATGGGTTGCTGATGGTCTCCTCGCCATACTCGGCGTAGATGGCCTGACACACGTCCAACACCAAGAGTGAGATGGTGTTGTGGGGTACATAGAATAGGTACATCAGGCTGTGGTAGGAGTCCCCACTGGCAAGGTAGCGCATGGTGATGGCGACCTTCAAGCCTACTGGAAGGGCCTTCCTGTACCAGGTATCATACTTCTGTAAGCGAGGAGTGAGGCGGGTGACCATTTCGGCAAACATGGCAGGTGTGATGCGGGTGAAGTTGCGGAAGCCCTGAACATCCTCATTGCGTAGCAGGTGCATCAGGTTACCATAGGCACCCTGGTGTGGTCGCAATGTGATCCAGTGACGAACCCAACACATCCTCTCTTTTCTCCTTTCAAGGATGGCTTGCATCTTGGCCATCAGGATCTTCATCTGCATCTGATTGTGTTGGATGGCCATCAAACAATCCAGCAACACAAGGCGGCGTTCTCTCTCCATCTTGAGTGACCTGTGAAAGTCTACAGTTGAAGAACTGACAATGATGAGGATGCTGGCAGCATCCAGGGTTGCATACCCAAGTGAAGACCATTTGGCATGGGCGACATCCGCCGAAATGAAAGAAGACATAGGTAAAAATTCCGCATATTATCCGTATCTCAACCGTAACATACATATCCAATCCGTAACATCCGTATCCCATCCGTAACATTCGTATCCCATCCGCAAGCATACGCAATTACCGCAAGTCATATCGTAAGATCCGCAATATATATGTCAAAAATACGTTAAACATACGTAACTCCTACGTAATAGTGTTTACGTACCCCTATGTATCCGCAGGCATCCGCACACCCGACAAAGTGTGCGGATCAGTTACGTATCTAACGTATCCTGCGGATGAGTTTACGTATCTTACGTATGAGTTACGTATTTTACGTATGGATAACGTATATTCTGCGGATGCTTACGTATATTTCATCCGCAGCAAAATTTTGAGATTTTCAAAATTCCGCTGCGGATCTGCGTATGTCTGCGGATCCTGCGGATTGAATTACGGATGGATACGGATGCTTACGGATGATACGGATCCTTGCGGATGCTTACGGACTTTTATCCGTAAGCATCCGCAGCTACCGTAAGTGGCCGTGTGACTGTGCCATAAGCTACCCGCAGACTTGTAACTTTTCAAAATTTGAGAAGCAAATTCTCATACCGCACTGATCATAATTTGTTCTGATAGTCATAAGTTGTACTTTGTGCATTGTCCCGTACGTCATTTTAGTGACGTGATCGTAAGTACGTCTTGGCATTTTTCTGAGAGTATACCTTGAGCCAGTCTAATGCCCGTTTAGTCCAGTAAAACTGCTAGCAAGGGCTACGGGAAGCTATGTCATGACTGTCGCACGACCGAAATATTACACCAATTATGCCGTAGACGAAGCGAATTGTGGGCTAATTGGTCATTATACTAAATGACAGACTTCATGAAAATTGTGCAAAATGATCTTTAGACTACGTGGATGATAAATGAAAAGGTTGTAGACACAATCATGGTAATGGTATCAGACCAGTTGGATAGTGGATAAAAATGAAATATGGACGAAATGGGATTAGAACTCGAGTTTGGACCAAGTGGCAATAAAGCGGCAATGCATATTGAGCATGTTGAAGGAGCGACTTTGTGGCGGATTGAGTTTCCTGTCTGTCAAGGCATAGCCCTAGGGCATCACAATGGATCGGCTATGCCCATCCACCGGATAGCCCGGATGTACCAGCATGCTTTGCAGCGATGACAAGCATTTGTCGAGCAAAAATATGTCCGGGACGGAAAATAATGGTCCGGATTGTGTTCCAAACATGGCCAAGTATGAACATGATGAAATTTTTAATTAGTCTATCACAGAATTTCTGATTTTGTATCCGGTAGACAATATTGAGCTGAAGTTCCTCTGTTCCTTTGCCATTTGTCTGTTCATCTGTCTGTCCAGCTGTTCTGTTCGCTTGCTTTTGTTATGTACTTCGATCATTAGATGCACTGAGACATAACAAAACGGGATATGTTTATATGGCCTTATATCATCACAAATGTTCTTAAACTCTTCCGATCGCTGTGAATTTATATGACTTCCACTTAAATTTGAGAATACCGCCCTTTTGGTGAAAAGATAAGGTCACATTTTTATTCTCGATTAACGTCCGCCTTTTCTTGCAAGGCGTGACCAATGTCGCCAAGTTGATGCGACAATTCTTGCAGTGACAGTTTGTGCAATACTTTTTTTTCCCGTCAAGTATAGTCCTATATGGTTTAAGGTTAGGGTTAGGGTCGCGATTTGGGTTTTTAGGTTAGTGTTAGGGGTTAGGATTGAATTTAGGAGTTCAATTTAAATGTCGCCGAAGCAGGTCCAGGCAAGGTGTACCGCAGTTACATGTATTTGATTCAGGAGGAGGGGGATTATTTCCTGGGTAGTATCACGATTTGAGACGACAGAGCGGAAGTATCGCCCTGATGCACAGCGTGAGGTGTGAGCTCGTCCGTGTTGTTTGCCTGAGGCTATACATTCGTGCTTACTAGGGAGAGGGGGAGAGAGAGAGAGAGAGGGAAGGGATGGAGAGAGAGAGAGAATGAGAGATATGGAGAGAGAGGGAGAGAGAAAGGGTAAGAGGAAGGCCGAGAAAGGGAGGGAAGGGGTAAGAGAGAGAGAGAGAGAAAGAGGAAGGGGGGTGGGAGATCGAATAAAAGTGTGAGGGGTGAGAGGCTAGCGCCCCGATAGAAAAGTGAAGGGCTGGCCATAGGATGAAGGGGCAAACGAAAAGTGGACTTCTTCTTAATACAAATCAAGAAGTGTATTCTTCTAATTTATTCGTCCTAAATGTATTGACTTGGAAATCTATTTTAAATGTTGTTTGTCAGTTTGTTTACAGGTACACCATAAATGAAAAATAAATAATAAATATAAGGTTAAAAAAAGATATGTCCACTAGATATGACATTGTTAAGTTAGCGCAAACAAGCTCTTAGCTGGTTAAAGAAACCTCTTTTTATTTCTTCCTTTTATTTATTTTTTCCTTGAGAGAGAGAGAAAGAGAGAGAGGGAGAAGGAGGGAGAAAGAGAGAGAGAGAGAGGGAGAGAGAGAAAAGGGAGAGCAAAGGCTTTCCCTAAATGAAGGTAAAGCGACAAAAACATGAAAGCTAATTGATGGTGATTTCCTTTCATCATTCAACATAGTAACGACAAGTGAAATCTCTCGGGGAATAACAACCCCCTTTCAAAAAGGAAATATCTGGACAGGTTGATGCATTCCCTCTGGTCTTTAGCATTTGTAAATATTAGACGAATGTTTCCGGCAGTTGAAGGTCAAAATCGATATCAGATCCACAGCTTAGCCTCATTCTAAGGGGCAAACGTTTGGATTAAAGGTATATACCTTGAGTTCTCGTTATAGAATTGCATTTCTATTTCCTTTTCTTCTTGAAGCGAGGTCTCTCTTGAGTTCTTTGAAAGTTGGAAATAATAGTATACCATTTAATTCTGAAAGATATAGTTTGATTTCTCGTATTAGAATTGTACCCTTACCCATTTCCTTCAAAATTGAGCAATTATAAGTTCAATTTCAAGATGTACAAAATATAACTTGATATCTGGTACAATAGATTTGCACCTTTGTTTTCAATGTCAGGAATGAAAGGTATTATCAATTAAGCTGAAAGGCATATCTCAAGCTCTGGATTCATTGTGATAAAAACTGATAAAAAGTCATTCTGAATTGTTGACCGTGTATTGTGTGATTTTTGTTCTTCGGGAGCTACAGGCCGTTCACTGCGTCATATCCGAACTTTTAAAAAGTATCGATACGCCACTGTCATAATTATCTGCATTATTAATTAACCCAAACCTTTTTATGGTGATTAAACACCGGTTTTCATTTCGGAAGTGATTTAAGGTCGAGTTTCCTCGCGATCCGATTCACTTTAGCACCTCGCATTCTCTCTCACCCCTCCATTTTCTATGGTGTTTCTTGAGCCTATTAGTGTATTTTTAAGAGAGTGGAGATTTATGGAGAGAGTAAAGGAGGGGAAAACAGAGAGAGAGGAAGAGATAGAGAGAGATAGAGAGAGGGGGAGAGAGAGGAAGAGAGGGAAGAGATCGACATGGAGGGAAAATTATATTGGAAATAGAAGAGAGTTGGTAAAAAGTAAAAGAGAAGGGGATAAAGGGAATTTTTGTAGGAGGTGATAAAATATGACAATATTGATGTGCTGTCATAGCTCTCCTTGAATGAGGTGACGATTCTTTGGATTGTCACTAGATCCCAAAAAAATTGCGGAACCGTCTAAATATAAATACCCGTCAAGTGCTTTAACGTTTGCTTCTTTAGACTGAAATGGGATTGCTTCTTTATTCCTTGCACTTGCGAGTCACCGTCATTTTGGGAATTTTCCCAGATAGCATGGACAAGAGGCAAGAGAGAGAACATTGGTTTTAAACATGTTTCAGGTGGATTTTCCAAGTAAGTAAAAGTTAAGCATTTTACTGTCTTCATGAGATGTTGACTTTGCGATAATTGGCTTACATAGATGTCAGTTTCTAGAATATATTTAATATTGCTGTGTTAGCCTTATTATTCTGTGTCATTTGATAAGTTTCAAAGAAAAGAAAAACCTTAACAGTTTAAAATATAAAGCGTATGTTATCAATGTTATCAATCTGTATAAATCAATTTTGAGTCTCCTGTTTAGATTTTCTTTTCTTTTCTCATTCGATTACGATATTGATTATTATACAACATGCAGACAAGTTTTATTATGAAGTTTTTCATTTGATGATTTTTTGTAATATTTTTTTTTACAGTGGTTTAAATGATTGTCGCAGGCAGAATAGAATAAATGTATTGTACAGTATGATATCATAATACATATCTATGGGCATAATGCTCCCATAATTGAATCACGCATTTGCACATTTTAATTTTTATTCTGACGTCAATTTCGACAACGTAGAGGTCTGAAAACGAATAAGTACATGTACCAAACAATTCGATGACGCCATCTCCGCATAACTACCTATTTACATCTCTTTAAACACCCATCCGTGAAAAGGTCAGCGAAATTACCGGTACTTCTTTCTTTTTTCTTTTCGGAGAAAATATCCCCCCGAATCACTCCCATAACATTCAAGGGATTTGAAAGGGGGCTGTCAAACGTATCATGGTTTAAGTGAAATCTCTCCTTTTGATACTCAAAGCATTATGAGATTGGGTTAGTTCTTAGGCGATATTTGCGATTGGTGCACCAACGGTCAACCTGGAAGACTTGCATTCGCAAACAAGGGTGAGACATTATAACTGAAAGAGAAATGGTGGTTCAGTTGTACTTTTTGATGATGTAAGTTATCGATGACGTATCCAACGTAGATTTTAGCTGGCGTGCACCCCTTCCACGTTTAATGGAGGAGGGGTCCTATTTGAGATGGAAACATTTCAAGTTTACTAACAATGCTAAAGATTCCTTAAAGGGATCGTTTAACAATGTTAAATCTGAGATACACGGCCCTACGTGTTATCAGTGTCTGTGATATGGTGTAATATTGAAGCCCTAAAAAATTGCGCTTCAAAATGATCAAGAAGTGCCTCAAAAAAATTAAAAATCTTTGAGTGACCGGTTTTACCATACTCGTTTTCCCCAATAGACTGTAGTGTTATGAAAACCGTCAGGCGAACGGTTTTCAAAATTTGTAATTCCAATCATAAATATCTTGATACTCAGACAGGCGATCGGCTTGTAAAAGTCATGGGGTTCCTGACTGACCTAAAGGTTTATAATTATCATTGCATCATGAGCATAATCCAGAATTTAGTTTCAGAATCTGAGACAAAGTTACCGGATCCCTTTAAGAGAATCATTAAAGTTTACTTCACTTGGCACGAAAAAAAAGTAAAGAATTTCTTAAATGCATTTAATCAAAAGAAATCATTTAAATACCCATGTAGACATCATCAAAGGTGCCCTTTAATGTTCAAAAGACATTAAATATAAGAATAAAACTCACTATATGTATGGACAATTAAATTGTTTTTGACTGTGTGAACTTTTTTGGTAGGCCCCATTTCATTGACAAGATTGAAGTCTATAATACTACTTTACATTGTCATTTTTGTTTGTCTATCATCTATTTTGTTAATGTTTGGTTGCTTTTCTTGGTGTTACAAATATGAGTGAAAAAAATGTTGAACAAACTAAATAAACGCAAGAAAAAATTGAATAACTTGCTAGAATGTTGTCTCTATCATTGCAACGGTTCAGTAAAAATGTATGCTTGATTTCAGCTCGATAACAAACATTCACCACGAGGGGCGCTTCGTCAAGGACTCCCATTCATAACTGCATAATAATGCGTGACGATATGGGAGGCTGCAGCCCAACCCGATCGCGTACCTTTTTTTAAATGGCAAAATATATTTATTTCGGGCAATGAAAATCAGTTAGCTGTGTAATTCAACTTCCTTCCTACTTTGAGCTTGATTGCACAACTATTGTTGCGATGAAAAGAAAAAAGAATCGCCTACAAATGAATGTTTAGTCTTGAATTGTTTGTCGGGAATGTTCAGAAGTAAACCTAGCCTTCCAAAGTGCCATGTATAACTGTGTTTTAAAATATTTATAATAATACAGTCACTGTCTTAGGACGCTGTAAACTATTTCTTCGTTGTTTAGCGGTACTCCACCGTGACCAGATAAGAACAAGTTCCAATACAATTTGTTTTCCTTTCGTCGGATATTCGCTCTCGTTGTTGCTTTTTATTTTAGCTAAATAAGTTAACTAGTTCATAGCGTTTGCGAATGCACAACAAGAAATGAATTGTTGAGGTTTGTTATATTCTTTGTAAGTTTGAATGCTTTCGATTGCGTGATGATTCGGTGGTTATTTGGGCGACTTACCGCACGACTTCAAGCCGGATACATACTCGACCGAGTGGAAAGCCTACTGAGTGAGGACAAACTTTTGAGTCGTAGTGGACGGTTTTGCCCACTGCGGCTCGCTGGTCATGCGAGAAACGTCGCCAAAAGTGGTCGCGGTCTACAAGATTTCTAGAACAAGGATGTCTCTTTATGCTTCTTTCCTTTTCTGGGGATGGCTAATCGAATTATTGGGTAATTATTGATAACAACCTAGAAAGACATTTTCATTATTCAGATTACTATCCCTCGTCTAGAGCTGCGACCTGTATTGCTATACCGCCAGTATCGGGCAGTTCTACATTGAGAAGTTCGAACAACAGCAACAACGAGAACAAGAAAATGAAAATCTAGTCACTACTTCATCTAGAGATTTTCAACAGATTAATCCCCCCCCCCACCCAATTTCTCAATAAAAAAAATACAAAACAATATCCAATGATTTCGCTAACCGATATTGAAAGAGGTATAAATGATACTGTAGTGTAAAGCTTTGAATGTGTGTCTCTTTCTCTTATGCATTTTAAAAAAAACTTATAGACATAACTTTATCTTCAAGCCTGCTCTTTCTTACATGACCTCACATAATTTATCCGAGAGAAACTAATCAGTGTTAAAAAAGGCAAAAGAAACAAACGAACAAACAAAAGAGAAGAAAGAAAGGGGAAATGTCAAATGTCAAATGTCAAAGGTGTCAAGCAAACGGAGACTGGCATGTGGGATGCACCAGATTACAAAGAAATTTGAATATATAAAGACTAAAAGATAGAATTTAGATATAAGAAAGAAATATATAAAAAGAGAAATGGCATTCATACAGGCCGAGGGAAAGGGTTGGAGGGGGAAGAAGGGAGAAACAGATAGAGAGAGAGAGAGGAAGGGATAAACAGAGAGGGAGAGAGAGAGAGAGAGAGAGAGAGGGGGGGGCGGCATGTTTTGTAGCCTTGACCAGTTAGATCTTTTGACCCATATCTGTCACCAAGCTTCGATCCTATCGTCTAGCTAATCATTTTGTGGCCAATTGTGTCTCTTTCCACTATCATTTTAGAAACTAGAAATTCACGAAATGAAGCCAACACGGATTTCACAAAATTTAAGTAACGGACAAAGCCCCCGACTCTACATGTATGTATAAATCAGACATTTCATTTACAATTAATATATATCATGTCTAATTATCTCTGCAGAAGTACGAAATTCACGAAATAGAGCAAACACACATTTTTATTTAAAAAAATTAAGAAATTGCCAAATGGAGTACTGGTAGATTTTTTACATGACCCCCCCCCCCCCCCCCCCCCCCCCCCCCCAGCACTTCCTTCCCCCTCTCTTTATCTCTCTCCCTCCTCCATCCTCTCCCTCTCTACTCTCTCTAAAAAAAAAAATATACATGGATAACCCTGAAATAATAAGTAGCATAGTCATTTCGATGTTATAATTGAGGATTATGCAAAAAATGAAGATTTGGGGTGATATTTGTCCAATTAGACTGATCGTCATATAACAATAACAAGTATTAACAACACGAAAATCCAGTCCCACAAAGTTAGGTTTTAGGGCATCCGATCATGCCTAGAATCTCCAGGGCCATTTATTTCTTCTTTATTCATTTTTCTTTCTTTTTTCATTTATCATACAGTCAATATCCTCTGCCGTGGCTTTTCATGTTCATACAAATTGGTTCATCCAGAAAATTGGGCTCGTAAACAGGAAGCGACACAATATTACTTGAACATTGGACTTTGTTTGCATGCATTATCATTTGGTACCCGCCAAAAATATAAAGCCCAAGTATAGGAATATATTTTGAAGGGAAACATGTAATGTATTTTGCAATAACCTTGTGAATATTTTAGACTTAGCCTTATGCGCTCTGGTAGAAAAGAGGCCCCACATCAAGAAACAAATGATTAAAAGAAAATTAATATGATTGTTATATTTTTTGTTTTTGTTGTATATTATTTTGTTTTATCTGTAGAAAGGGCCTAGAAATGTATATCCCACAAACCGTTCCCATCTGTTATCATTATTTACCAGGGTGATACCTCCTACTTTTTTTCTCTGGTTGACTTTCATACCCAAAGATTAATACGTCAGGGTGTTACCTCAAACTAAGACCCCAGTCACACCGCCAAGACCGACAACGAACCGAACAAAATAACTACAGTACCCCTATGGCAACAAATGAGTCGGTTTCAGGTTTAAAGGAGTCGGTCTGACGGTGTCTCTGAGGTATCAATGTTCAAACAGAATATTCCTCTCATAAGCCAGTCCAAGAACAAATTCTTTCTTCACGCTCTATCTTCGAGGAGGAAATATTGGTTCATGAACTTTCCTATGTCATCTGACATGTTCGTCTAAACAACTTTTCCAGCTCCGAGCTACATTGCTTTGTGAATCGGATCCCAAGAACACAACAAGGTGATCGAGATCTGTCTTTTCTCATTTCTTTCTTTGCAAGCGCTTTCTTTCAACTGCAATTCCGAAATAAGTGTGCCTTGTTTGTCACACACCAATCACAAAAATTCGGAATATAGACAGACTAGGCACTTAAAGGACGACAAATGTCACACTCCGTCGCACAG
Organism: Strongylocentrotus droebachiensis; assembly: GCA_035222895.1. Taxonomy (NCBI): domain Eukaryota; kingdom Metazoa; phylum Echinodermata; class Echinoidea; order Camarodonta; family Strongylocentrotidae; genus Strongylocentrotus; species Strongylocentrotus droebachiensis. Next base: position 3,444 of record JAVYIG010012161.1, on the reverse strand, counting down.
CTATTATTTGAATCGGAAATAAAAAGGACACGGAACAATAGCAGGGGAAGAAATAACTTGAGTTCTTTTCATTGGGGGCTGACCTGGAAATGAGGATATTGTTGAGAGTAGCCGTAGCTGACGTAATAATTTCCTGTCGGGGCAAAAGTGCAGGGTCGTTGTAGGCTTTTCGTGATTCCTTTGCTTTCAGGGGAGTTGGGGCGTGGCGGTGTGTTTGTGTGTGTGATGGGGGGGGGGGGGGAGGGGTGAGTGCACTTGAATGTTGGCTTGGCCTTCTTGTATAAGTGTACATGTAGAACATTTTATGACTGAAAAGGGCGGTTATGATTATAAAAAGATTATATGTCATGTATGTTGACAAAACAGAATTGCAATTAGAGGAACTGGCTTAATTGCAAATTGGTGAGGTTCCATATAATTTGGGGTCTTAAGGTATTATGAGAGATCTTAAGAAGGAGGGATGAGGCGTGTGGTTTATACTATACTCCTGACAATCTCACCTAAAATTGATCCTTTGACTTATGATTAAACAATATTTTGTCAAACCTTTAGAATGGTTAGATAGGTAATAACAATCAAATGTAAAGTTTTTCCTTTCGTTTTGAAAAAATGTTGACACTAAAAAGGCTGTAAATCTACTAGAGGGGCGTTTCTCTCGCCCCCCCTTTTTTTTTTTGGGGGGGGGTGTATGTTGTGTCATGTTTGTTTCGACTTTGTCGTAATCATTAAATCGTTCGAATCCATGTCCATTCCCTTTGCTTGAAAAATATTCAATAAGAAGCATTAAATATAAAGATAGAATGAGAGAAGGAGAAAGAGAGAGAGAGAGAGAGAAAAAAAGAGAGAGTGTGTGAAAGATTTGCTCAGCGGTAGATTGAACTGGGGAAACTCTATAATGGGAACAAGCGACTGGGAGAGCAAATCCATGCCACGGGGTCGGGGCGATAGAGAGGGGAGGTGAGGTGTATAGTAGTACTTCACTGCGGCACGACCAGCCAGGTTTCGAGAGCCAACTCAAACAGAAGGGACACAGAACTCCACTCCTGGTCCTCTCGTAAGACCAAACAAGACGGATTTGTTCAAAGCATGCACTTGACATCTAGCCCAACGCGATTTCCTATTTCCAGATCGAACTTAACTCTACAACTATCGTGTCCACGTGTAATATTTCATCTGGTTTGGAATACAATTACCTTCTCATTCTCGCCGTTCGATCCTACTTTTTGCCCTCCCTTCTTTCTCATTCCGCGCTTTCGATCAAATTAGCGAATTGACACCTACCCTAGTGGAACGGATACGTCAGAATAGCATGCTCTTATTTGAAGGCTTCCCTTTTTAATACCATGTTTGTGAGGTGTGTCGCAAACGGTTCATATTAATCTATGTTTTACCATCCGCAGTGGTTCATTCAAATGCTATAGATATACAACGAAACAGAGTTTGATCATCGGGTACATTTCTTCTGCAAACATGTTGATTCATACACGTAGGCCTATTTTATACTTCAGGAGCTTTTTGGTATTTCTCTCGGCATCACATCGGAATGGAATTTTCACCATACCACACCGGTTTTAGTGGTTTGACGCCAAAATGTATGCCATCGTTTTGCCAGTATGAAGTGACAAACTAATGATGAATCAACGCTTAGTCAATGGAATATACTGATCAGCATACATTGCACACAGTGAGTGCATAGATAACTGGAAGAACTCGATAACCATTTCCGTCACGTAGTCAAAAGGAGTTACATATTCGATCATATTTTGATCATAAGACGTTGTTAGTTGTGACCATGTCCGTGCTATCTGGACTTAACTCCACGGATTCCTCAGAAGGGAGCACTGTCAGTAGGACCATAACGAGATACGCCCCAATCCAAGATGATAAGAGCCCTTATTCCACCTACAAGGTCAGTTCATGTCCAATGTTATTTACTCTGATATATATACTCTCACATGTATGTAACCTCTATCCGCCACTCTTTTCGATCATATATATGTATATTATATATAGATTATCATTCTATCTACCTCCCATTGTAGAGGAGACGCGATGGCTCAGTGGTAGAGCAGTGGTCTTGTTACTGGGAGGTCGTAGGTTCGAAACCATCTGATGCGCTATTGCCCTTTGCCCTTTGGTAAGGCATTCATTCTCATTACCAAGTCCCTCGGAGAGGACTTAAAGCCTGTAAAGTCTGTATTGCTTCCCTAGCTTGGTTGTACTTGTAGCCACATTTTATAACCCCTATTCAGTGACCCACCCAAACTTTGTTTGCTCCAAATAATATATATAGGCCTATTATTATATTCACAGGTATATTTGATTTTGATTTATGTTTTATTCGCGTGACATGAGGGCGGTTCTCCAGAAATAGAATCAATAGAAACACAGAATAGGCCTACGTCGTCATTTTGGCGACAACAATTCTTCTGAATATAGCTCATTTTGATAGTTAAATAATTTTACAACTAATTGATTGGTTTTGAAAGGGTTGCCCGACCATGACTTGCATAATGATCTCGGCGTCTCGGAGAGAAGACGACGGTATGAAAACAAAATGACGAATCACTCAGGGATGTTTTTCTTCCATTTTCCCTTTTTAATTGTATTTGTTACGCTATTCAAAAGCTACAACCAAGTCGCCATGAATTTGCAAAACATCATTTAGGCTCTCTCTGATTATATTTAGCTCCTGTATCATGTCGAGTTGTGGACATAGTTTTACATGCCCATCATTTTAATGATGGACATTGGTATTGAAATGTGTCGTAAATCAATATTGATAGCACTTTTTTTATGGTGGTTTGTTTCGGTATCTTTTAATTATTTGTCTTGTCTCCTCATATTTTGACCCTGTGTCTACCCAAACTATTCTAGATTATTGTTGACATAGATCGAGTTATGGACAACGTGAACATGTGCATCATTCCATATATGATGTACATGTAGTAATGAAATGTGTCAGATTCAATATTTTTATATCAATATTGAGACTTTAACCAATTATTTCGGCATCTCTTACGTGTTGTGATAGTTTGATTTTTAAAATTCATTTTCAGCCCTATGTCTCCCAAACTTATGTTGACATGGCGAGATAATTTGGGGACAACGTTAACAATGTTGACGTGGATATCATTTAATGATGTATATTATATGTCTACGTTAAGTAATATGCGTCAAAAGGCAATATTGATATCAAATTATCAATATATTTCAGAATTTTTGTCCGTGTTTTTATTTCATTTTATTTATATCTTCAATTAATATTTTGCCCTTGTACCTGTCCAAGTTAATATTGATTTTGTCTGTCGTAAGAAATTGTTAAAACACACATCCTTGTTCCAAAGTCAATATCAAAACCAAATTTTGAAAAATGTTTTGTATCGATATCTTTTCAAAATGTTTGTCTTCTTTTCATGAATCATATTTTACCCTTTTATGATG